>WNWK01012345.1:0-59994 GCA_009830355.1 Cherax destructor | reverse complement strand
TTAATCCTGACTCTCATTGACTTTTTGACAGAAACTGACTTACTACACAAACTCTGAAGATTATACCTCTAGCACCTCCCTCAGTCCCTTCTACCTCGATCTCTTGCTACCCTCCTCCCCTGCACAATCCACCGTCATCTTGCACTCCATACCCTACTAATCGTCCATCTCCCTCTTACAACCCACTCTCCCTGCATCCTACAATAACCTGCAGCGCTGTATAACCCCTGTGGTTTAGCGCTTCTATTTGATTATAATAATAATATGACATTTTTTATTTTTGCCAATTTAATAAGCTTTTTTGTACTACTTTATTATAGGTAAAGTCAGGTTCAGTGTTGTTTTCGTACTCCAAGTTTTCTTTTATAATCTGAGAGCTCTTCATCCAGTCAACTAGAGGAATGTTCTCGCAACTATTAACATGGTTAATTTTATATATAACATTCCCAATTTGAGTTACTGTATCGTACGAATTTTTCCCGTTAAATCATTTGATTATGCCTTTTCTGAATGCCTTCAGTCATTGATGACTAATGTGTCTTATAAAAACAATGGCATTTTTTGGATTTAGGCTTTGTAGATGCAGCTTTGAAAAATTACTGACATAGATAATCGCTTGAAATTATTGGATCCTGCGCTGTATCATGAAAATTATTGCATCCTGTCCTGTAAGAGGCCATCAGGAGAAGAAACTCAAGCAGAAAGGTCACAGACTGAGGAATATACATCTGTGTTAGTTTACGCACAGATTTGCGCAGTTGATGTGCATCGTGGGCTATGCGTTCGTGCGCATTGCGGCGAGTATAAGTGTAGCGTCGTTTCTAGTGATCGTTGGATTGTGTTTAGTACGTCACAGCTGTGAGCCACGTGAGGGTGGCTAAGGGCTCCGACCGGGGCACTGTGCCTCACAGCTACAAGCCCCGTGTGGGCGGCTGTGAGATCACAGTCAGCAGCACAGCTGCTGGGTCTGTCCCCACGACCAAGGTCACCATGTCAGGCAGATGGAAGCCCCACCCAGAAGGCCAAGGACGCTGTGGAGACTGCTGTATCTGCCGACCTGCCACTAGTTCAGACGGCAGCTGTTACCCAAGGAGACCTATTAAGGGCGGGACCCTCAGGGCACTGCCCCATCAGTGCACGCATGCAGCTTCCCCAGGTGGACATAGGGGTCTTGGGAGGAAACGCGGAGGCTGTAGTTACTCCTCAACTGGCGTGGATGGGGCCATACCAGGTACTCACCCCAGTAGCGTCGGCCACCACAAAGGATGGGAAATGGCTGACTCCACGTGGACGAAAGAATTCCCGCTCTGCTCGGGCACAATGGCGTTCAATAAATTCAAGGTTACCAGTTATGGGTTTGTGAGGTATCTGGAGAAAATACCCCACTTCAAGTTCTGCTGCGAGTTCCTCAGGACGAAGATTCATACCAGGAGTTAAAGGGGCTGGTTGTGACGCATCCCAGCATGGTGGAACTGGTTGCTTGGGTGACGGTATACAAGGGGGTGCTCATACACGTCCCTGTGCCCCTCCTGTTGGACCCCATTTTGGAAGTACCCAATATTATCAAGACTCACTGCCCGGGTGAACAAGGTGCCCACCCGACAGGTGCTGATACACCACAAAGGACCTCTCCCCACGCCCCTGGACCTTGGGGTCTGGGGAAAGTTCAAGGACCCGGCCGTACCTGTCGGGCCCACTACAATGCATGGGCTGCGATCACAGCACCACGGTTGCTGCAAATGGGCAATACCAGCGAGTTCACAGCACTGGGCTCCCAGCAGTGGCATCAGGGGGCAATCACTGGCTTGCGGAATGAACGGCCAACAGCGGGGCCAGACCGCAAGATGGCCGAGGAGGCAGAATCACTGGGAAACGCGGCCATAGACCAGGAACACTGCCCAGCAGGCCTCTGACGGGCACCGTTAATCCATGCCATCCCACTACCAAGCCTCTTCCCGAGGGCAGGCCCCTCCTGCGAACGGCCAGAGTCCAGCAACGGTTCCCCACCAGGAGACCCAGAAGCCCACGGCCACTCTTGCCACTCAGGCCAGGCCCAGGGTGCACCCAGCTTATCCGGTTGCAGTGTCGACAGCCACCCAAACATACCCACTGACCCAGCTCCAACACGAAGAGTCGTCCGACCCAACGCAACGGGGTCATCTCAGAGCTCCTCTCTCACCTGCTGCCATCGGCAAAAGACAGGGGAGCCTGCAGACAGCTCCTGTCATGGATGAAAGGCGTGGTCCTACTGGACACGAAGGACTCAATGAAATTTCATGCCATCATCCAGGAGTCCTTCCAGTCCGTGATGGAGGAGACCCCAGAGTCACCAACAACTGAAGACTACGAGTCCCAGGCAGAGATGGAATCAGAAGGCCACCTCTCCAGCCCTTCAAGATCCTGTGAGGGAAAAGTGGAGTATAATTATGGGTTAAGGTTGTTAGTCTGCCGGTGGTCATTCACGGGTCCAGCCGGTGCTTCCCTCTTGCGGGCCGAAACAGAACCCCCCTTTTCTGGTGGTAGTTACCTTACCTGGTGACAGTGAAACTGTGGAGAGTCACTACACCTCCACACTTCTCCTGAACAGGTAAGGTGCTCTACCAGGGGTATTTTTTTTGTTTGTGGTTGATTTAAGGTTACCAGTAATTTCTTCCATCTTAAAGTAAACATGTTATCCTTTTTCATTCTTACATGTTATGTTTACTTACTTGTGGTAACTATTCTTTATTTTCTCTTTATCAACTCTGCTGCTGGCCTGGTCAGCTGGTACAGACGCCAGTTTTGAAGGAGCTAGATGTACGTCTCTCTGACTTGGATTTTGTCTACTCTTCCGCTTCTAAATCTTACGTACCTCGACCAAGTGGCATACGAGAATTCTTAACTACCCAGGATAACCATCCAACATCTCGTCTACACCAGAGACTCAACCTGGGCCTTATATTCTCCTACTCTCCATCCTGCCAGAACCACAACGGCCTATTTTTTTTATATATATATTTTATTAAAAACTTAAAATTCTTAGTTTATTTCCTACCCAAGAGTCATTATTTGTTTTTATTATTTTTTCCATTATATTTTGTTCAGGTGGAAGGCGTTCCCCTGACAATCCTCCAGTGGAAGGAACCGGTAGGGGCACAGCGGTCTACGTCAGGAACACTATCCCTCACTCGATCTCTCCTGACCCCATCGACTGCGGAAAGGAAAGGGCGTGGAGGTACAGGCCGTCACCTTACACCTGCCAGATGGACCTCTTGTGGTTTACAACATATACAGAAGCTCTCGATCCACCCTTGACATTTCAGAGGTGGCAGCACTCACCCCCCTGGAGGGTCTTGTTGTGGCTGGGGATGTCAATGCCCACCACCTAATACTTAATTCTGTCTCCCCCACCAACACAACTGGGAGGCATCTTGCGACTGTGCTGGAGGATGTACTTGAGATCGAACTCCTCAACAATGGGGAGCCAACCCATCACTATGGTGGCCACCTGGACATCATACTCATCTCCAGACGGCTGCTCTCGAGTCCAAGATGGGAGGTCCACCCCCATCTAACCAGTGATCACTTTGCAGTGGTCACCACATAGATGGTCCAGCAGCACCCGCCTCCCACCATTACCCCCAGATGGAATCTCTAGAAGGCTGACTGGCAGTGCTTCCAGGAGGTCATCGAGCACTGGTGGGCAGAGACTACTCTACCAGAAGATCCAGATGAGGCTGCTCAGAGCCTACAGACGGCCTTCACGTGGGCAGCTGAGGCAGCATGACTGGTGGTTCTACAAAGATGAAATCAAGGAGCAGAACCACCGCATCAAAGTCCTTCACAAGATGCACAGGCGCAATCCCACGGCCGAGTCCATGCGTCTGCTAAGAGAAGTGGTGCGACCATGAGTGCCATGTCTCACACAGAGTCCGGCAAGCTAAATGGTGAAAGTGGTGTGCCTTCCTCAGCTACTCCACCACCTTATCTGAGATATGGACCGAGTAAAGAATGGCCACTGGGCAGTGTCGTGGTGTGGCTAGAGCGCGCCCAGACCCTGCAACGGAGGCAGAGCGTCTGGTGGAACTCTTCACCTCCAGAGCGGCTATGGCTCAACTGCCTCAGGATCTCCAGTACCTACAGGCCACCCTCCTTTTTAGAAGGATGGTGGCGATCCAAGCGGCATGCCAGGCAAAGGACGACACTGACAAAGACTTCACTGACCGGGAGCTCCAGGCAGCCTTCACATCTAATCAGGACACTGCACCAGGGCATGATGGTGTCACCTATGACATGATCACTCGGTCTGGCCAATCTGGTTACGAAGCTGTCCTGGGGGTCATCAACCAGACTTGGAGAGCCGGCAGACTCCCTGCCGTATGGAAGGAGGCCGGCATCATACCAATTCCTAAGCCTAGGGATCCTGGCAGTGTGAGACCCATCTCCCTCACCAGTCTGAGAGGATGGTGTTGGAGTGACTGAGATGGAAGCTTGGCCCTCCTCACAAACACCTCTATGGATTCACCAGAGGAATGGGCACCTTCGAAAGCCTTACCACCCTACTGGCCAGCATTGGGTTGGAAGCCCAAGCCCACATTGTTGTCTTCCTCGACCTCAAGAAAGCTTTCGAACTAGCCAGTGCACCTGCCATCCTTGCACTCTTGGCCTGCAGGGGAGTTAAGAACAGGCTGCTTGCATGGCTTCGATCCTATCTCCAGGACAAGCGGGCCCGGGTACATTTCCAGGGGCATGCCTCCTCTCTTAAGACCCTGGAAAACGGCACTCTGCAGGGCGGGGTGCTTAGTTCCGCCCTGTTTAATGTACTGATGCACCAGCTCGTGCGCCTGCTTTTCTTAACAGGCACCTTCCTGCTCAGCTACGCCGATGATCATTGCTTGGGCAATAGAGGAGCTCTGTGCCTACTCTGACCGGATGGTTCCAAAACCCCTGGTGCACTACCTGTTAGACTGCCCAGCTACGATACCCCTTCGCCGCAGACACTTCCCGATGACCCCAGTGGGACAAGCCCGGGAGGATGAGGCAGCACATCTAGTGTACCTAGCCATCAGAGACATGGAGACCCTACTCCCAGTCATTGCAAGTCAACCCTCCCCCCGCCCCCCGCTGAAGTTGCTGTGAAGACCTGCCCAGAACCTCTGTTGCACCCTACTTTAACCACTATTAGAGCAAACTGACTTTTGGGACATCAATTGTCCATAGAACCGGAGAGGAACCCCTCTTCCCACCGAAGGACTGCCGTGCAAGTAAGAGAAACCAAGTTGAGCGACGCTGCCCTTCCCGGGAAGCCAATGCCGGGTCACCAAATTGGAAGAGACCCAGGCGAGATCCATACCGACAAATTATCTAGAATAGAATAGAATAGAATGCTGTAACATGAAAATTATTGGATCCTGTGCTGTAACATGAAAATTATTGGATCCTGTGCTGTAACATGAAAATTATTGGATCCTGTGCTGTAACATGAAAATTATTGGATCCTGTGCTGTAACATGAAAATTATTGGATCCTGTGCTGTAACATGAAAATTATTGGATCCTGTGCTGTAACATGAAAATTATTGGATCCTGTGCTGTAACATGAAAATTATTGGATCCTGTGCTGTAACATGAAAATTATTGGATCCTGTGCTGTAACATGAAAATTATTGGATCCTGTGCTGTAACATGAAAATTATTGGATCCTGTGCTGAACATGAAAATTATTGGATCCTGTGCTGTAACATGAAAATTATTGGATCCTGTGCTGTAACATGAAAATTATTGGATCCTGTGCTGTAACATGAAAATTATTGGATCCTGTGCTGTAACATGAAAATTATTGGATCCTGTGCTGTAACATGAAAATTATTGGATCCTGTGCTGTAACATGAAAATTATTGGATCCTGTGCTGTAACATGAAAATTATTGATCTGTGCTGTAACATGAAAATTATTGGATCCTGTGCTGTAACATGAAAATTATTGGATCCTGTGCTGTAACATGAAAATTATTGGATCCTGTGCTGTAACATGAAAATTATTGGATCCTGTGCTGTAACATGAAAATTATTGGATCCTGTGCTGTAACATGAAAATTATTGGATCCTGTGCTGTAACATGAAAATTATTGGATCCTGTGCTGTAACATGAAAATTATTGGATCCTGTGCTGTAACATGAAAATTATTGGATCCTTTGCTGTAACATGAAAATTATTGGATCCTGTGCTGTAACATGAAAATTATTGGATCCTGTGCTGTAAGAAGAAAATTCAACATTGTGGTGTAAGTTTTAAATTGCTATTTAAAAAAAAAACAGTAGTTTAAAAAAGTGCCTCTTTAGACAGGGCTTAGGCATTAAATGGTATTGTAATTTACTTAGAGAAGAGTATAAATAGGATTTGGGTTATGTAGGTGCCAATTTGCCGGTTATTTGTGAATCACTCATCTGATCGGTTTCAATCCCTTAATGCCGATATCTTGAAAATGCAACTTATGAGCAGATTCAACCTTAAAGTGCTAGTGTATCTTAAGATATTTGAACTAGAGTGATTACTAAATAATGCCTCTTCCGATTGGTTTTCTTCATCTTACGAAATGGAAGATTCGAGTTGGCTATGTAGGTGTCAAGTTGGATTATTTGAAGTAATTTGGAGTTTTTATGTGATAACTTAGAAACTTATCCTGCACTCTGCACTATTCCTTTTGCTTCCACTGAAGTCGATCGAACTAAGCTTATGGGATACGGGAATTTTTTTCTCATTTCTGGTTACTCACTTCTGGTTACTCTATTAATTAGTAAGAAGAGCGAATACCATAGATCAAACAGTGACTGGATAATAGAAGGTAGCAATGCTCGATGCAGAGAAAGGGAAAGTAGGTCCAGTTCCTTGGATCAAGAACCCACAAAGGCATCCAGGGACCTCCCTGAAGTGGAGAAGTATTTGTAGGGAAAACCTTAGCAAGAAAAGATGATATCAAATGGTGGAAAAATGAGGTTGTCAGCTGGGCTCAACGACCTTACTACTAAACATGGTTGTTGGCCTAAAAAAATATGGTTGGCAGGGAATTGGTTTGCAAAACTTGGTGTGCTGGCAAAGTGAAATATATTTTTTTTGGTCAAATGTTAAACCGTGGACATATTGGCAGCCTTTTGGAAAATTTAGTTTTCTGAGAAGGAAAAGTGTGTGCAGAGTGACAAACATTAGTAGTATAATATTATTCAATAATTTGGTCTAATTGTTTAACTTATTATTGTAATTATAAATACAAAAATGTTGATTTACAATTATTTATAATATACCTTTCATTACTTGATTTATTTAAAAATGTTAGTTTTCATTATCATTGAAAGTAACCAACAACAGAAACAACAACAGCAGCAGCAGTAACAACAAGAACAACAACAGGAGCAGTAGCAGCAACACCAGCAGCAGCAGCAGCAGCAGCATTAACAGCGACAGCAATAACAACAATAGCAAAAATAACAATAGCAACAACAAAACAACAACAATAATTAGATGGTACCCCGTGGCCTGGTGGCTAAAGCTCTCGCTTCACACGGCGAGTGTTTGGGTTCGATTCCCAGAGAGGATAGAAACATTGGGCGTGTTTATTTACACCGGTTGTCTAGGTTCACCCATCAGTAAAATGGGTACCTGGGAGTTAGTTGACTGGTGTGGGTCGCATCCTGGGACAAAACTGACCTAATTTCCCCGAAATGCTCTGCATAACAAGCGGCTTTCTATATACATGTATTAGTATGTCATTGATGTCAGCTAGGCAATATAACTATTGCTAGAGTGCAATATAACTTTCTAATTTATTTAAATATTAGTGTTGAAGATTGAAAACCACTCAGAACTTACTACATGGATACTAATATCACGTTTTCTTCAGTAAAAACAGAAAGTTGTTATCTTCACAATCCAAAACCAATTCACATCTTCCGCTTAAATACATCAGGACCAAAAGTTTAAAACTAATCAGACTAGGCAATCTAGTTATCGCATCGCGACCAGTTTCTCAGAATACACCACTGCTTTAAGTGTGAAGTGGCTATAAAGCTATATTCTCAGATTATCAGTTTTGAAGGCTTGAAGCTAATCAGATGTGGCATATGTTAGAAAGCCAGTATTTCATTTTTTTTTTCAAAATCTTTAATAAAAATGGGCCGCACATCATTCAAATCTTTCTTAAAGTAAGGCATTCCTGTGTACAAAGTAGTATATCAAACGATCTGAAATGGCATTCTCTAGTTACTGAATACAAATCGATTTCCTTAATTAAAAAAATAACAGAAAATAAAAACATACGCAATACATCAGTGCAAATGTTCCACTGAGAAAACACACCAGCACCAAAAGTTTTAAGCTAACCTTAAGATGCATTCCCTGGTAATTGCACAGAATTCAACAATTTTAAGTTTATCGACAGTGTGAGTAAAACGTCTTAAGATGCATCTTTCATCAGAGATTTACCTTGTTCAGTTATTTTACGGAAAACACTTATTTTCAAAAATGAAATTGGCATCTACATATTTCTATAATATTCCCAAGCTTCATTTAAGTAAGATGCATTAGTGTTCAAGGTTTGAAACTAACCAGAAGACATTTTTTCAAGTTACCACAAGAAACCCAAAATAGGAAATGATCTACAAAGAAGTACAGAGGGCACTTGCACATGACAACTGATCTTCCTCTCAGTTATATTTCACCAGCACTGAAAATTTGAAGGCGATCAGATGAGGCGTTCATGAGCAATAAGCACAAACAAAGGAGGAAGACAAGAATACTATTCCTGAGTATAAGTGCCGCTGAGAGTGAACCTAAACCTAAATAGCGCATTAAAACGAGGGTTTAGACAAGTATTGACAAGTTAACGTCATGCACCATCCATCCGGTTTCGGGGGTCAACGCCCCCGCGGCTCGGTCTGAGACCAGGCCTCATGGTGGATCAGAGTCTGATCAACCAGGCTGTTACTACTGGCCGCACGCAAACTGACGTACGAACCACAGCCCGGTTGGTCAGGTACTGACTTCAGGTGCCTGTCCAGTGCCTTCTTGAAGACAGCCAGGGGTTTATTGGTAATCCATCTTATGTATGCTCGGAGGCAGTTGAACAATCTTGGGCCCCGGACACTTATTATTGTGTTGTCTCTCAATGTACTCGAGGCGCCCCTGCTTTTCATTGGGGAAATGTTGCATCTTTTGCCGAGTCTTTTGCTTTCATAGGGAGTGATTTTCGTGTGCAGGTTTGGTACCAATCCCTCCAGGACCTTCCAAGTGTATATTATCATGTATCTCTCTCACCTGCGTTAAAGGGAATACAGATCAAGGACCTTCAACCATTCCCAGTAATTTAGGTGCCTTATCGTACTTCTGTGTGCCGTGAAAGTTCTTTGTACACTAACCAGGTCAGCAATGTCACCTGCCTTGAAGGGGGCCGTTAGTGTACAGCAGTATTCCAGCCTAGAGAGAACAAGCGAATTGAAGGAAATCGTCATGGTCTTGGCGTCCCTAGTTTTGAAGGTTCTCATTATCCATTCTATCATTTTCCTAGCAAATGCTGTAGATACATTGTTGTGGTCTTTGAAGGCGAGATCCTCTAACATTATCACTCCTAGGTCCTTCATATTTCTTTTTCGTTCTATTGTATGGTTAGAATTTGTCGTATACCCTGATGCATTTTTAATTTCCTCAAGTTTTCCATATCTGAGTAGACATTTCTGTCTATGTCAGAAATGAGGATGAGGAATAGAATGGGAGCGAGTACTGTGCCTTGTGGAACAGAGCTTTTCACCGTAGCTGCCTCAGACTTTACTGTGTTTACTATTACTCTTTGTGTTCTATTTGTCAGGAACTTATAGATCCATCTACCAACTTTTCCTGTTATTCCTTTATCACGCATTTTGTGTGCTATTACACCATGGTCACATTTGTCGAAAACGTTTGCAAAGTCTGTGTATACTACATCTGTATTTTGTTTACCCTCTGCAGTATCCAGGACCTTGTCATAGTGGTCTAGTAGCTGGGACAGGCAGGAGCGACCTGCTCTAAAACCATGTTGCCCTGGGTTGTGTAATTAATGGGTATCTAGGTGGTATGTTAAATCTTACAGATATCTTGGAAAATATGTACTCTTCACTAAATCCGTCATTCCGCACTAAACAAGATAGGCAAAACTAGGCTAAATGTTTTCCTAGCTATTGTTAGCAATGACCCCAGCTATAGTCCTAATGTAAGAATAAGTAAGAATAAGACCTATTGAACTATTACAAAATGAATGAAGCCCTCAAAAGTGTTCTTGGATTTCTTAAAACTACTAAAAATCATTGATAGGATAACTGAGATTAACACTGCATTACATTTGGTATTAGAAGGTTAAGAAATGGATAAGACATTGTCACTACAAATCTTACTAAATGTTTTGAAGTAAATAAACTCAGATCCACATAAATATGTTATGGAAACTTGCAATTATATTAAGTTTTATAACCTGCACAAACTGTATCTCTGTAGACAGCAAGAACATTTCACTTCTCCACTGAAGTTGCATTTAATTAATCGCAAATATTTCTTATAGTTCCATCAAAGAGGTTTATCACTAGTAACCCAATTCCATCAATCACTTGCAAAGGCAGCAGCTCAAGAAGAAATTTCTGGCTTAACAGTTAGTAATAATATATCACAATAATGCAGAGCTGCATCTGTTCTTGCCACCACTCTAGATAAAAATTATAACAATCACATTGAGTTAGGCCTTATAAGAATTAACATCTGGGCTTTTACATTGCAAACTGGATTCTTTGTCTTTCTAATGGCACTATAGATAACTTATGACAGTGAATGTGATCTCTTGATTACTACCAAGTCTATTTCACCCCCAAAGGCACATGAATAACATAGTAACTCTAACAACATATTCATTAGAGAAGCCAGGTATAGATATTAAAAAATCAGGGAAAAGGGAAGACATATAATTCTTGTGACTACATCACACAACGAATTACTCATAGTTGATAGAGTTGATAAATTAGCCAAGGAAAGTACCCAGAGGGAAAATGCAGAATGCATCTGTGTCAAGCATTAGGAAGAATATTAGGTGAGAGGAAAAGAATAAAAGTGAATGTCAAAACAATGGAGTTAGAAGAGTTAGATCAACATGAACGTAGATAAGAATATTTACTGTGCATCTTGCAAAATAAACAGACAGCTGTTGTAGTAGCAAGGCTAAGGTTAGATTTATGGTGATTTTTTAACATTATGTATTGATAATATTGAAATAAACAATACTATGTATTGATAATATTGAAATAAACAATAATATGTATTGATAATATTGAAATAGACAATAATATGTATTGATAATATTGAAAGAAACAATAATATGTATTGATAATATTGAAATAAACAATACTATGTATTGATAATATTGAAATAGACAATAATATGTATTGATAATATTGAAAGAAACAATAATATGTATTGATAATATTGAAATAAACAATATAATGCCCTTTGTGATATATCAGTGTGTTTTATTAATGAAAATAAGATATCATTCACACTAGACAAATAGCCTAAATTTGTTTGCCAAAAATAAGACATAAATTATAGGTATTTATCTAGAAGTACGCCTCTTATTCCTTTCGGGGCCTAGTGTCTAGGCTTTTTGAATATCTGTATGCTCTTGCGCTAATGCAAACAGGATGAATAAGAGGTGCACAATAAACTAACTACTACGGTGGCATAATCTAAAATTTAAAAACTCAATTTTCTTAGTTTTATTAGATTTCAGATTCACTACAGTCCTATAGGGGGAAAAAATATGTGAGCTTGGTTTATAAAACTGGAATTTGCATACCACCTGTGAGCTCCCAGACAAGGACAAGCAAGAGGTTACCTGAAGGATACCTGAAGGACGCTTCCGGGGATCAATGTCCTTGCAGCCCAGTCACAGACAAGACCTCCCGATGGATCAACCAAACTATTACTTTTGGCGTAGTCCAACTAATGAACCATAGCCATGATGGTCAAGAATTTATTAAAGGAAATTATCAAGTTTCCTTGAGGTCTCATTGAACTCATAGAGCTCATGATATTTAGGGATAACTTACACTCTGAGAAGTTTCTTGTTTTCAAATGGGGCGATTTTGGATCGGGAACATTTACTCCAGGATTTTGAAAGTGTAAATTACGATGCATCTTTCTCGCCTAAATTGCAAGGAATACACTTGAAGAGACGTCAAGCGTTCCCAATAGTTCATTGAAAGTATATGAGCAGTGAAATTCTCTGTATTTTCTCTAGCTTAACAATTTCACCTGCGTAGAAGAGGCTGTTACTATAAAGTAGTAATCCAGCCTGATCAGAACAAGTGACTTTAGGGGCTGGGGTCTTTATCTGGAGGAAAGAATGATTAATTAAATGTACTAAAAAATAACACATTTTATGTGATTTTGGAATATATATATATATGCTTTGTTGTATAAATGTCATTAATATGTAATTCCTTGAGGCAAAAATGGATTGTTAGACGAAAAATTATAGCCATTTGATGACACAAAACACATTATTTCTTCATTCTCAGTTATTTCTGAATTAAGTTATTTGGATATTTGTATGTATAATTTCTTCATTTATTGAAGAATCACAAAAAATATATCTGGTATTATACAACATATCATTGTTCTTTAATTCCACGTTTTCGTATTTATCAAAATCATTCTCAAAATATTTCATTTTATTGTTTTTTATTGAAAATTTAGGTTTTATTAATGTTCACACTTTCTTAAAATATACAAGATGGAATATTTTCATAATTTTGTCAAAATCAAAATTCAAGTAACTCATTTTTAATGGTGTTCAATCATGTGCAAACCTTTTCCTAAGTTCAATTTTCCTGTGCACGAGCGTCGCAATATCGAAAATCGTTTTGTTTATATTTTGGGAACTCTCACAATAAAACTACAGCATCATATTCCGATATAGATACACTTTCGGTAAAAAAAAAAATACCAAAAAAAATCGGACAGTACAAAAGATACAATGTCATGAATGTTACTTCACTCCCTTGAAGAGCACCACTGACTCAGCATCTCCTGGTACCTACACAATATAATAACAGTCCAACACTACCTCTACGACACATCACATCAACAATAACAACCAAAACAATGGCAAAACAACAACAATAACATCAACAGTAGCAGCAAGAACAACACAACAACAAATGTAAGAAGAATGACGACGACAAAGCAAAGCAAAAACGACAGCATAAGCAACATGAACATTTAGCAGCAAATGCAACATCGACCACGACAACAACAACAAACTCAAGCACTGCTACTTCTGCTACATATACGAAATCGTTTTCTTCTGCAAGTATTATCATTATTATTATTAGTAGTAGTAGTAGTAGTAATAGCAGTAGTAATAGTAGTAGTAACTGTAGTAATAGTAATAGTAGTAGCAGCTGTAATAATAGTAGTAGTAATATCATTATTATTATTATTATTATTTTATTATCCTCATTATTATTATTATTGTCATTATTTTTTATCATACACAGAGGCACACACATTCTCACTCTGACAAGTAGGGGTAAATAAGGAGAAAGAGAAGATAATGCAGATGAGAGATGAGGTGCTTAATGAAGGTTAGGGGAAGTAGGGAAGCAAACAGCCTGTTGCATCTAGTCAGGTAACCATTGAGATCTAGTATTTAAAATAAATAATGCAGATTGCAGATGAGGTCAGCTGGATGAAATGAAAGTTCTTTCACGCAAAGCTTTGTAGCGTGTTCCAAAAAGAGACGAATTATTGCATTTCAATCATCAGAGAGTTCAGATCTCATTTCTCTGCATGAACCTTGTTTTTATCCATCTGACAGCAGAAATCCTTTTGTCTTGATACAGTATATTCAATACTGCTTGCTCTCACAAACATATAACCTGGTCACATGTCAAGTCAAAATTTAAGAGTAACATGTCAGGTGCAGTTTAAAATCCTCACAAACTCTATTCATTATAAATTAATTTTAGATATGCAACTCCGAACGTATATTCGTATTGCAAGCAGTGATATATATTTTTGATAGAAATATAATAGAATCAATCTTCATAAAAAAGTTGTATTGATTGCAATATGAATATAGGTTCATGGTGGCATAAATTAGTCATTTATAATGAGTAGAATTTGTGAAAATTTTAAACTGTACCTGGAGTATACCTGGAGGGTGGTCAACGCAACCCGATCCATGATATATGACCTCGCTATATCTTCACTATATTCCCATTCTCAATGAGTAGGGTCATATGTGAGGTCATATCTCAGCTTTATAAGTGTTCTGTTGTCCAGTTATTTTTACTATTACTTGATAGAAAATTGGAATCTCACTATTTTTTTTCCCCCGGGTCACCATCTGGACAAGACCGGCGAACCTACTACATCACTATTTTTTTTTTACTGTGGTTATTTTACATTTTGTGATATCTCTTGTTTACTGTGATCTTATTTCGTCAAAGGATACCACACAATCTTTTAGATTATCCTCTATAAGTTTTTCTAATCTTACTCCAACTGATTGATTAAGTAATATAAAGCTTATAATTCGGCTTAAAAAAAAAGTCTGAAAAAGTTCTGCCTAAATCTCTTTTGTCAAATTAACCTCATGATATGAGAGATCGTCCTTCTGAAATTTCATGAAAATTATCCTTCAAAAAATATTAAACTTACTAAAATTGTAGAAAATGAGGCTTTTAAGATACATTGAGATTCAAAAAAATAATATTGCTTTATTTGAAGGTATACCATCGGAATGGAAACAAAGATGTCAGATCATTTCTGCCACAAACTCAGACGAGTGTGCTATGAGCTCAAGAACAAACTAAAATCAAGTTAGACACCCTAATTGAAAACAGTGACTCTACTAAACAACTTTATAATAAACTTTTCAAATGAAACACTAGATAAGAACACAAGGGCTACTCTAGGTTTAGGTCTCATTTTTGCAACCTCTGAAAGATTTTGCCACCGAAGTGGCTAGTTTATTGTGCACCTCATATCCGTCCATATGGATAAACAAAAGGCCTAGGAACTAGGCCCAAAAAGGGTTAACAGGTGTACATTTGGATTTATATGTACAGTTCACTTATCTGTTACAAGCAAATTTAGGAAATTTGCTTAGTATATCTGGTATCTTATTTTCATTAATAAGATATCTTGACATGTCACATACTGTTTATCTCTATATTCCTCAATTAGTGGACAATTAAGCACATAGTGTTCATGACAGTGACAATAGGCCTGACCACATAATTTGCATTTGGTTTGATCATCATCTGTGTGTCTCCCACACTGCCAGAAGTACTTGTAACCAAGCCTAAGCCTGGCCACTACAACATCAGTCAGTCTATTCACATTGCAAGTTCCTCCACAAACATACCTATCTACGTTCACGTTATCATAGTGGGTTATAGATCTACTCAGGCTTCTAATTGCATTCCTATAACATTCATTTTCATTATTTACTTCTCTCCTAATATTATTCTTAATGCTAGACACAAATATACCAAATGGTATTCGTCTTGGCTAACATATCAACTTTATCATGAAGGAGTAATCCAATGTGTGATGGGATCCATAGCAATTGTACTTTAATTCCCTTTTCCCGGATTTTTTAGTATCTATACCTGGCTTCTCCAATGAGCATGTCGTTGGAGTCATTATATGAGTCAAGAGCCTTCAGTGATGACATAGAATCAGTAATGATGATAGTCAAACTCAGTGTCATAAGAAAGCTTTAGCACCATTTTGATTGCAAATAATTCAGTTTGCAGTGCAACCTCTAAAAAAGTCAATATTGTGGAAATTGTAAAAGTTTTTTGCAACTTTAGGAAAATTTACTGATGTATTCATTGTTGAAATCAATGTAAGTAGAGGAATGATATTTAGTTAATATTACAGATTTATTTTACTTACTTTTAGTGCTATAGGTCAAAGAGAATACTCAAACACTATCCTATATGTGTTGTATAGATAAAAGTGGAAAACTAAGTGGTAGTGGCCTAGATTTTGGAAAATAACACTCAATTTTAGAGGGCATTCATACAGTCTGACACTTTTTCTGATGTGTTTTGGATATGAGCATTGAATTAAAAAAAATTGTTTATGATTCGACCAAAGAATTTCTACTTGCCTTATTCATTACTTAGATTACATTAATTCTAATATCTATGGTCCCTAATAAAAATGTTTGAATTTATGTTTGATGAGTCGTATAAAATACCGAAAATTTGATGAGTAAGACACTTGAGCAGCAGCTGAATATCTTTATTGCTGAAATGTTTCGTTTATGCGGCAGCCTTCTTCAGTCAAACACAGGAGAATAAATATGAGGCAGCAGTCGTAGTGGCGAGGTGAAGATGATGTAATGTCCATCAACGTTTAAGAAGAGATCAGCTCCATAGTCTGGAACAATGTGAAGTTGAAGTCACATATACTGCTGAAGGTGAAACGTGTAAAGTCTCAATTCTTGCCTTCTTATTTCTACTAGTGAACCCTGCCTCCTGGAACGTCTTCGAGATCTTTCAAGCCTCGCCTTCGGCAGTATATAAGACTATATTCTCAGGCTACAGCTTCACATTGTTAAAAACAGTGAAGATGAACTCTTTTCCAGGCTAAGGGACTGACCCTCTCAAAAACTATTTTTTCAAGGTTAATGGACTGATCACATTATTTTTACCTTGCCCCCACGCTTGTTACCTCCAATTTATTCTACTCTGTATTTGATTAAAAAAGCCTACCACATAGGTGAAACATATCAACAGTAAAGATACCCAACTGTTGCACATGTCTTATTCATCGGTGTTTAATTTTTGGTGTTTATAGCAGGTTAAATATCCTTATTGTACATTTATATACATTTAACATCTTTTAAAAATAAATTACAAAAATAATTCCCTAAAGTTTTTTGGAATGTTTTTCTGTAATATTAGGGATGTTTTTATTGGCCCTCATCCACGTGTAGGCTTCAAATTTTCAATATTTGTGTACCGTGACAAGGGTTAAATTCTTGGAAAAATAGGCATATTCACGTGCCCAATGACCAATATTTTTTGAACCCATTCCTAGAATCCTGGAATTTCTCGGATAACTGCCAAAATTCAAAGTGGCGTAACTTCAAACATTCTAATAACTTGTGCCAAAAATTTCGGTGGCCGCGGAGAGTGAAATTCAAACGTGTAGGTGTGTGGATCTGGTCATTTTATGTATAAAATAGAGTGAAATTTTGATTCCCATAAAAATATCAGTTTACTTCAATGAAATACCTTCAATATTTAATGACTGATGCATTTTAGGATATTTAATTCCTATTAAGTTTCACTTGCGTGCAGTCGGATTTATTGATGTAGTAAGCTATAAAAAATCTTGGAATCCATGCTATTACTGGAGAATGGCTTACATGATTGATATCATTCTTTTCGATTATATACATTTAATGCTGATGTGTTTTCCCTCAGGGGCAACAATCTTCTCATGTTAGGTTGTGTAAGAAATCATGATCCAATATTATTAATCAAATTGGTTTCTGTGACATAATTGGAGAATGTCTCTTGTGATCAGAAATAAGTAACACTGCTTGACTTTGCTTGATTATTCTAGGTAAAAATAAACTTACTGTTATTGCATGTTCCTTTAGCATCTACTTATGTGCCCTCAAGGCCATTTTTTAAAATTTGTACATTAAGTACACTAGGCTTGCATGATCCTTTCATTCTTAAAACCTAGTCCGTCTTACTTAGAGAAAAGTTTGATTTGATTTTAGCCTGTGCAGGTCCCAATTTCCTTTTTCTGAAGGGAAAAAAATGAAATACTGCTTTTTCACATGATAATTTCAGAGTGCTGCATCTGATTATCTTCAAGTCATGTTTGCTCATTACATGATTACGCAACTTCTGAGCGGCTTCAGGCTTAATGTACTTGTGTGATTTAGAATATTGATCTGTTTGGTCTCTTTGAAAGGTTTAAATTAAAGTTGGACTATATATGTCCTGAATTACAATGTTTATTGAAGAAATTTCAATATTAGTTTCCATATTACGATTAATGAGCGTCTCTTCTAATTCTCGTCAAATATTCAACGCATGGTCAATTTATGTCGCATTCTGAAGTCTTCCAATCGAGTGCATTGAGGCACAAGGGAACGGAATTATGGAATACGGAGATAGCCTCTTCAAATTGCGCAGCAACTGAAATGCATATAGGTATAATCTATGATTAATAATGTAAAAGAGTTTGTACTTGATAAAATAATTGTTGTATCATCAACAAAAGTATATTTTTGAGATGTTGGGTAGTGTTTGGTAGGGCGATGATACAGGGAAGGACAGAAGAGGAATACTATCATTGGATTCGCTTAAATTCATTGGCAAGATCCTCAAAGAAGTGTCAATTATGGCTACATTATGTTGTCTGTATGAAACTTATCCCTTTATAGTACTGAATAAACTGAATCAAGTATTTTTGCTCTTGGTTCATTTAGGATTTTTAAGATTTCAACCTGACATGGAGTAAACACACTGTGCCTATTTAAAAAAATGCGTTCAGTTGCCAGTGGATAAAAAGTCCTCCGCCGAGATCACTTTTTTAAAGGAACTAGGTATTGTTAATATAATAATGAGGGAGCAATAAACTCGTAGGAGTAAACCAGACCACGGGAAATGGGAATCAATCACAACTGATCCAATTCTTTGAATGAAGAGCACTTCACCAACACCAAAGCAACTCCCATTACTATGATGATTATTATTATTGCATTCATAGGAAGTGCACACCTGTAGAGGTCAGATTATAATTCTAATCAGAGGAAGATGCTAAACCCTGAGACACAGTCAGGATACTTTCAGTGAATTACATTAATTTATGTATAATCGCACAATCTATGAGTGATTACAGTTGTCTTACATAATAAAAATAATGTAAGTACCTAGGATTATCCCCCAAAATTAAAGTGACTTATGTCCATTGTGATCTTTGATTCTTTGTATCAAGGACTCTTGGCCATCGTCGACGCGTCCCCCTTGAATTATTTTATTATTTTTTCGTCATTATTTTCATTGTAGGGATCATGTACCACCTAAGATAATTGAAGGAAATAAGGTTCGATTCCTGAAAGGGGAGAAATGGCTCCATTATCTTGAATTAAGAGCCCTTACCATCAACAAGGCACCTCTCATGAGGAGAGAATGTTTTTTATCGTATCTATTTTAATCAGGATAAAGCGCTAAATCCACAGTAATCATACAGTGCTTGGGGAAGAAGAGCAATTCTGATTCGATCCATGGAAGAGATGTATAAATCCAATTCCTTCTCCAAGAGCCATCACTGGCATCAGAGCTCCTCCTTTAAGGTGGCCCTCAGGACAAGACAGCTCAACTTCCTAGAATTTTCCTCGGAATATAAAACAGTTTGAGTTTATTTTTTCTTGTTAGTTTCTACCAACAACAGCAGAGACGTACCTCTGGGTGTTTAAGAAGTAAATATAACCCAAATATTGCTGAAATATCAAAGGAAATTCACTAAATACATAAAACTGAATTAGGTGGGACGTAATTCCTGCATAAGTAATTATATTTGTTTAACAAAAGTAGAGTCGGATGCGTTACTAGGGATGACGACCAGAAGCCTCGAAAATTTGTGTCGAGGAACCAGCAGAATAAATATTGCTTTTACTATTTTTCCCTGGATATAAATCATAATTTATAAGAGAAATCAGAAAAAAACATATTTTAAAAATTCGCTAGAGACAATTCATTGATTCAGTCCTCATGGAAAATATGACTGAATAAAATTTTATGGAGGAGCAATGGAGTCAGCCCTTTATGATTAAGGCTTTAAAAAAATGAACGAATTACTATTTACAAACAGTTCTAAATAGAACGGTTTCTTAAGTGAACGTTTTGTGTTAGAAGTAGTGGTGATCATGCCAGTGACATGTAGTGGTAGTGAGACTGGTGATCATGCCAGTGACATGTAGTGGTAGTGAGAGTGGTGATCATGCCAGTGACATGTAGTGGTAGTGAGAGTGTTGATCATGCCAGTGACATGTAGTGGTAGTGAGAGTGGTGATCATGCCAGTGACATGTAGTGGTAGTGAGACTGGTGATCATGCCAGTGACATGTAGTGGAAGTGAGACTGGTGATCATGCCAGTAACATGTAGTGGTAGTGAGACTGGTGATCATACCAGTGACATGTAGTGGTAGTGAGACTGGTGATCATGCCAGTGACATGTAGTGGAAGTGAGAGTGGTGATCATGCCAGTGACATGTAGTGGAAGTGAGACTGGTGATCATGCCAGTGACATGTAGTGGTAGTGAGAGTGGTGATCATGCCAGTGACATGTAGTGGAAGTGAGAGTGGTGATCATGCCAGTGACATGTAGTGGTAGTGAGAGTGGTGATCATGCCAGTGACATGTAGTGGTAGTGAGAGTGGTGATCATGCCAGTGACATGTAGTGGTAGTGAGAGTGGTGATCATGCCAGTGAGAACATGTAGTGGTAGTGAGAGTGGTGATCATGCCAGTGAGAACATGTAGTGGTAGTGAGAGTGGTGATCATGCCAGTGACATGTATCTTCGTTATTTCATAGTAGCTTCTCAAGATATACGGTTGTTCGCTTCCACCTGCTCTACAGTATCCAGAAGTAGAACTAATGGTGACTAGAGGTAGAACTAATGGTGACTAGAGGTAGAACAAGTGATACACAACGCTATGTAGTAGCAGTGGAGGAACATGTGTAGTTGTAGTAGGATCAGTACTAAAACGTAGAGGTAGTTTGAAGCCCGTACCTTAAACCCTTTTTTCCCATCTCCCCTGCAAATTCCACACTATTTTTTTCTAAATGGTATGGAATGTTTTTCCCTGGTGTGTTTGATGGTGGCAGTGGCCAGAGAGCGTGGAGGCTGGGGAGAGACACGTTTTTTTTTATTGTCGTTGTCTCAGTCATCTACATAATATATGAAAGTCTTTAATCAAGACAGAAGTGGATAGTCCTTCCCATCAGATAACCTCTGGTGAGATCTTTAAAGTCTTCTTCTGTCTGTCTGTCTCTGTCTGTCTGTCTGTCTCTCTCTCTCTCTCTCTCTCTCTCTCTCTCTCTCTCTCTCTCTCTCTCTCTCTCTCTCTCTCTCTCTCTCTCTCTCTCTCTCTCTCTCTCTCTCTCTCTCTCTCTCCACCTGCCACTACAAACAGATGAGTGAAAAAATGTGCATGTTTTTAGACCAGGTACAATGTTGCAGAAGAGACCAGGAGCCAGTGAAATTCAAGAATAGTAGTTTAAAGGGAGAAGCCAGGAACTGAGACTCAACATCGTAGACAAACTGTTAAAAACAAACGTACTCTCACACCAAGATAAAACAGCCGCAAGAGGACCATGCAAGGACATTCCAAAAAAAAGAAGTAACAAGAGGAAATATGAAAGTATTGCATCCGCTGGGAGGGTGGAGAGCTCTCAGGAAGAACCCAGGTCCCGAGTGCATTACTTCCTGCTGAGAGAGAGAGACAGACAGACAGATAGACAGACAGACAGACAGACAGACAGTTATACAGACAGACAGACCATTTTGTTTAATAAACAGCATACTCGCGAAGGCTAACAGAAAATATGTCTTTTAGAGAGTTTTCAATCACATGACCCGAACAGCTGTCTGGCCACTCTGACGAGCAATTGTCCGTTCTTCCTTAAATATTTATTGTATTTATTTAGTTCACTGGAAGAGCAATAAACCCATAGGTGTCATACGCAGCTTTAGAGAGTCAATTCAAGGCAAGGCATGCCAGTTCAAACTCTTTAGATCAAGGGCTCGTATTTTTTTTCGTTCGACAGCCTGTATTTGACTGATGAAGGTTACCACATAGGCGAAACGTTTCAACACTAAGATACTAAACTGTTGCTTATGTCTCTAATACACAAAATTGTCGGTATTTTATTCCAGTTTGGAGGGACATTTGAATTGTATTGTATGCGAGTCTCTGGCAAGACGGTGATGGAGTGAGTGGTAGTGAAAGCGTTTCTTCTTTTTTCGGGTCATGCGTCCCTCTCAAATCCATTCATTCTCACTTGAAAAGTTGTCAAAGGTGTTTTCTGTACCAAGATACCGTTCTGTTGCAGTGTCTGACAGTGATTATGAAAATGGTATAAAATACCAGGCCGTACATTCTGGTAGGTCTGTGGTTGCTGGGATTGGTGTGCAGAAGTACCGAGTCCCTCAGAATGAGGCGAAATTCACACAACCTTTTAATCAACTACAGAAACGCATATCCAACAACTTCAATCAAAACAACGGTTTCTATAACATAGTTGAACCCATTACCAAGAAACTTCTTCATCGTTATCCCTCATAACTACATAAGCATCCTCCAGCCCCGTGCAGGTTCACATTAGATCCAACCTACCCAGCATTTTTCACCTGACTCCATCCTATAAATACATACCTTTCACTCAGATAGATCTGTTAGTGACTTGATAAAGCTCACTGTGTGGGCGAAACGTTGTCAATAAAAGATCACATTATACTAATTATGTGTATATTTTTCCATTGTGTCGGTAATTTATACCATTTATTGCCAGGCATTGCTGTCTTGGTTTAAGGTTGCTGCTTACCGTAACCCCCAAGTTCTTTTCGCATTCTGTACGGCTAAGTCCTACATTATTTAGCTGATAAGTGCTAGGGATATGAACATTCCCGAGCTTCAGAACTTTGCATTTTTCTACGTTGAACTGCATCTGCCACTTTTCTGACCACGAACTGAGTCTGTCTAAATCCTCCTGAAGTTCCGTGACATCTACGTCTGAATCGATTATCCTACCTATCTTCGTGTCATCAGCGAATTTTCTCATATCATTAGTAATTCCCTCGTCAAGGTCATTGATATATAAACAACAACGGGCCTAAAACTGATCCCTGTGGAACGTCACTTGTTACAGATCCCCACTCAGATTTTACCCCCATTTATGCGAACTCTCTGCTTTCTATTGGTGAGCCATGACTCGATCCATGACAGCACTTTTTCCCAATGCCATGAGCTGCCACTTTATCACTCTTTGGTGCGCTACTCTATCAAAGGCCTTATTAAAATCCAAATAAACAATATCAAATTATTTATCGTGATCAACAGCCTCAAAAGATTTACCGAAGAAAGTTACTAAATTAGTTAGGCAGGAACGGCCCCTCGTGAATCCATGCTGAGTATCATTAATCAAATTATGTTTATCTTATAATATCAGCTATAATGGACTCTAGTAATTTACCAACAATTGAGGTCAGGCTTATTAGCCGTAATTTGACGGTAACGACTTGTCCCCTGATTTAAAAATAATAGTTACATTGGTCTTCTTCCACATATCAGAAACTACATCTGTTTGAAGAGATATATTAAAAATGTTAGTTAATGGTTCACAAAGTTTCATTAACTGGACTGAAGAAGACACTGCCTGGTGAAACGTTTCGGTAATAAAGATTCCCAAATGTTGCACAAGTGTCTCATTTTTCAATACGCATAATAATGGATTGGCAATTCCAAAATTGCCAATACTTGTACATCTTGTATATTGCTTTCAATTTTCAACGCTGATATATAAGTGCATTACCAACTTGTGCTGCACTCTCAACTTTTCGAATCACACACAATGAAGCACAGTCGACTAGGGTTATAGAATACGGTGATACCTTTGTTGGAAAACTCATCTACTTTTATAAAGTCTATTCCTAGACTTGCAGATAGCTTCGGTTATTCACATATTTTAATATAATTATTTCCGTTTCATGCTGATTATTGTTGATCAATTAGTGCTGGTAAATCCACGACCCTCTAAGAACACTTTCATTCTCAAGGATTTTTCTCTGGCGACTAAGTCTTCTTTTGCTTTTTGTGCTCAGTGTCCATAGGAGACGACCAAGTTTTTAAGGAACTGTTGATAAATAGCTCTTTTTTGAGTTTGTATACCTTTTAAAGGCATGCATTGTTTTCATTTTGATGAGACCTATTCTTAACTTATTACATTGATAGACTCATTTGTTTTTGAACACTTTAAGTGTCTTTTTTTTCCATAACATCAGTGGTATACAATACCCACACGCTGATGAATCAGACACATATGCAACTTTTCGATAGCTTTCCACTCCATTAACAATATGGTACTTGTTTTCCATAGCACTTTCATGGATTCTTGATACAGAAGGAATCTTTAACATGTTTACTAACTTCTGAAGTAATTATTAGGCATAATCTATTTCCATCCATGGGTCCTTGTTCGCCAGTAACGATGCCTTTAGCTGCTCCACCTCATCTGACTCCAGAACATTAATTAAGTGTCCATCTTCCTTCCTTCTTCAAGGTTGGGGGACACATATTCTACTGTCTTTAAAGGCTGTCTCCAAAGGCTGAAAAATTGATTACTTCGTCTTCTTATTCTTCCAGTTAAAGAACTCTGTAATGAATTGGGAAGCCACTGATTGGCGAAGCGTCTTCAAGATAATGACATGAAGAGGTTGCACTTTTGTGACAAGGCAAGATTAAAAATACTATTAGAAAATTTTAGTCGTACCTAACACGAAGTAAATTCCTCATCTCTCAATTTATTAAAGATTTGTCTAATGATATATAGTGTTCTAAATTAACCTGTAATCATAAAATATGGAGAACATAGTTTTATTTACTTTCAAACGAATTCTCGAGTGTCAACACCTCGTTATAACACTGCCTTTGCTGTTGTTGTCTCGTAAAGCCTTCACGGGGTGTATGTGTTTATAGTTCATTTTCTTCCAGGCTTCCATTTGATAGACTTATTTCAATCAACATGCAAACTGTGCATGTGTGAATTACGTTTTTCACAAGAATGGAGGAGGAAGAGTCTCTGATAGTCTGAGGAAGGAAGAAATGGATAATGCTTCTCTATGGGAGGAAGGAAGAGAAAGAGGGACTAGTCCACAGAGAAGGAAAGAGAGCAGAAAACTTTCCTTGAGGTAAGGCAGGAGTGAGAGAGAGAGAGAGAGAGAGAGAGAGAGAGAGAGAGAGAGAGAGAGAGAGAGAGAGAGAGAGAGAGAGAGAGAGAGACAGAGAGAAGGAAGAGAGAGGAGGAGGGAAGAGGAGGACAGGGAGAGGGGGCGGAGGAACTGCTCCTTTGAGGGAGGGAATGAGGAGAACTTTTCTAATCTTAGCCAGGGGAAGAGGAAGCCTGCTCTTCTAAGGTAGTGAATGAGGGAGAGAACATCTCTAAGAAAGGGAAGGACAACATGGAGACGGGAAGAAAGGGAAAGACAAAATGAAAAAGAGAAGAAAGAGAAGGACAGAAGGCAGAAGAGACAAAATTCTCTTAAAAGAATGAGGAAAGGAAAGAGAGACTTCTGAAAATGAAGTGGGAAAAGAGGCTTGTAATACTCTTCTACCGGAGAAAAGGAGGGATGGAAGGACACTACTTTAACGAAAGACGAACCAAGGCTGATCTGAAGGCTTCGTGTCTTAATGCCGATTAGGAATGCATTTGTGTTGAAGATTAAGGGTATGCTTAGTGAAGGTATTCACTTGGTGATCAACGTCAACTTGGAAAAGAGCATTCCAATCAGAGCAAAGTGATGAACAGTTTCCTCTTTCCCACAGCCAGATTATGCGTATAAATCCTTAATCTTGTTCTTTTGGAATCTTCAGTATCGTAAAGACAGGCTTGTAGTCAGATGATCTAACATAGCCAAGAGGTTTGCAAGTAACCGAGCCTTCCGATAGATCACACACTACTGGGTCGGGGGCGATGTATGTAGGGAAATCATCAAAGTTGTTCATGTCAAGCACTTCAAAGAATTCATCAAAATCTCTCTGTATAAGATGTTGGTTGAGGTCACCAATGATTGTAATATGTTGACATTTATATTGAAGCAGGAGGGAGTCTTCGTTTTCCATCAGGAAGTTGATGGGGTCTGCTTGCTGCATTTTAGGTCTGTATATTGCATATGATAATACAAAGGTACAAGGGTTTATGCATTGCCTGAAGAACATCATTACCAGATGATTAAGAATTGCAACATCAATGAGCTGGGCATATACACTTTTAGAATAGCATACGGAAACACTTTCTATTTGTGTAGCCAACAGTTCGAACAAAATTTTCCAGTCATGTCGTTCAAAAATGTCTTTTTAATGGCGATCATGTCAAGACGATGAGTGTCCACGAAGTTGTGCTTGAATTCACAAACATTGGTAATGACGCCCTCTGTGTTGACAGACAAGATACTCATACATTGGCTCCTCATGTTTGTGTTTAGATTAACTAATTATGCAAGCTGCTTTGCCATTGAGACATATAAGTCACCGGGGCAGCCACTGGAAGTCGTTTTAGCAATGAGCATCTTGATGTTTCCTCTTGTAATTGTACCCGATATTCTGCAGACGATTGTCAGTGGTGTGCCTCCTTCAGTGACAGAGGGAGCACTGAGTAGGTGCCTAGGAGGGTGGTTTCCTGTTTCCTGCATCTCTTGTTTCACTGCTGATTCAGCAGCTGATTTTTCTTTATATTCTCCTGGTGGTGAACCTGATGATAATGTATGTGGTGGGCGTTTTTCTGGGGCTGTCTTGGCGGGAGATGAGACAGCCGTAGGTGGTTACTTGTAGACATTAATGACGTGCCTGATCTGTTGTTGCAATACCCTTACCGACAACAGCCACATAGTGAGAGTAATCTTGTTATCTCACGATGCGAACTCATAACAGAAGAAAGTAATTTGCGAGATTATGATAAACTTACTTGGAAGAGAGTAAGGTGTAGTGAGGGAGAAATTTTACTTACGAGTAGCCACAGTAGGAGTTAGTTAGGCCTTCAAGTACTCGTCACTTAATAATAACTATTTTTATGTTATCCACTCACTCACGATATAATGAAAGTTGTTAGCACGAAACACAATGTTGTTTATGCACAGTCACGTTGCTTTATAGCACCCGCATGTTATTACATAACACCAAAAAATATATATATTAGACATTCGCGGTGAAGAAAATAAGATAGATACCTAAAGCTCACACAATACAATTGTTCACCATAACACACTTAAATATTGCTGATTTCATTGATAATAAATTCCATGACTGGTTCTCTCTCTCTCTCACTCTCTCTCTCTCTCTCTCTCTCTCTCTCTCTCTCTCTCTCTCTCTCTCTCTCTCTCTCTCTCTCTCTCTCTCTCTCTCTCTCTCTCTCTCTCTCTCTCTCTCTCTCTCTCTCTCTCTCTCTCTCTCTCTCTCTCTCTTTCTCTCCCGCATTTTTCTTTTTTAATGCATCAATTTATCTGTGTCTTCAGCCTCTCATCCTCAGCATTTTTCTTGATCACTTCATCCATCTAGAGGCTTCCCCGTCCCACCTCTTTCCCTTCACCCCTTCCTCATCTCTCCCCTCATTTCACTCCTATCCTGCTCCTCACCCATTCTCCGACCCTCTTCCATTCTCCGTCCTTCACTCCTTACCCTTCCGTCTTGCCCCTCACTCTCTCCCCTCATCTCGTTCTTTTATTTCCCCTCACCCTTCCTCTCACTCTTTCCTCGTCCCTCACTTCTTCCATCCCCTCATCTTTATCCCTACTAGTCTCATTACTCTCACCCCTTTTCCGCTCCTCACTCCTCCTCAACGATTTTTCCCTTCCCCTCTCTCCCTCCTCTTTCATCCCATCTCCAACACCACTCTCTTTCCCCTCCCTTTTGCTTCTCTCCGCACTTATTACATTCCCCTCCTCCCCTTCCTCCGTGACCCTCCCTTCTTTCCTCACCCTCCCATCCTACTGTTTCCCTGGGCCCCTCACCTCAATTGGAGCACACCACTCCCACTCGTTATCCCTCCCTACCCATTACTCCCTCGTTACTAATTTTCCCATTCTACCATCTTGTTTTCGCCCTTCACGTCTTCCTTTCTTCTGTTTCTTCCTCCTCCTCGTCATCGCTTCTTTAACCCACTTACATGCATCAAATCTCTGTCTTCCTCTCCGTATAATGGACAGGATGATGCAGGTCGTTGTATGTAAGGCTTTCCACTAAAATGATAATGACAATTTATTCCTGTCCAGAGACGGACACTACACCTCTTGTCCTTCATAAAGGACAGATGGCGTTGCATAAAGGACAGCTGCTAGTGACGTCACATATTGCATCTGCTCTCAAGAATGCCACTGCCCCTGATCATCAATTGATCATTTTATGTTTTTCCTTTAGCTTCGGGTTTTAAAATTGCCTGGATATTTCTTTTAGCCCCTGGTGGCCTATTTGCGAAATCGAAAATGCAGGGTTTCGACCAGAATACACCAGTATACAGACCAGTATACACCGAGAGGTGTATATAGCCCAGTGTTCATACGCTAAGAGTTTAATCATATTTTTTAGGCATAAAAGTGTTTTTGACTGGTGGTGACCAGGTTAGAAGCCCCTTAACGACTTTCCTGTAGTCAAAAACCTTTAAACTCAACTAACCATCTAAAAACAGTCAAGGGAAATGAAAAGTGAACATAAAAAAAACAAGGTGATGAAAGTTACAAAATGTATTGGAACTGAAAGATTGGAATTCAGATTAGAGGAAATTAATATAAAGGAAGCAAATGTATTTAGATATTTGGAAGTGGACATTCCGACAGATGGATTAATCAAAGACATAGTGAGCCATAGAATTTATGAGGAAAAAAAGGAAGGGAAGTGGAATGTTAAGGCATCTGTGTAAAGAAGTTATTCTATGGAGGCAAAATGATAACTGTACCAGAATGTAGTTGTTCCAGTACTTTTATATGGGTGAGAGGCATGGGTTAAATGTTGCAGGAAGGAGAATGGAGGCAGTGGAGATGTCATGGTCGAGATCAGTAAGTGGAGTAAGAATTATGCATAAAACTTGGAACATAGAAATTGAGAGATATATGTATATATATACAGAGAAAGATCACAGCCAGCAGGAGTCAATCCCACTACAGGGAGACTGACAAGGCTCCCAAAGTGACGCTCTTATCCACTCGGCCACAAATGACTCAAAAGCTGGGCAGCCTGGTTCACAAGCCATGTTTCCTTCCCAGCCCGGGCACGTCAGTCAGCCTCAAGGATGGATTCAAGTTATTTCAATCTCCTCTTGTATGTTCTGACCTCACAAGAGATTTTATATAACAATGAACCACGCAGAAACAAGCGGGTATATATAGAGAAAAATATATAAAATTGCTTTTGAAGAATTTGTGGCCGAGTGGATAAGAGCATCACTTTTGGAGCCTTGTTAGTCTCCCTGTAGTGGGTTGGACTCCTGCTAACTGCGATCTTTCTCTGTATATACCAGCTTGTTTCTGCGTGGTGTGCTGATACATATGTATAATATATATATATATATATATATATATATATATATATATATATATATATATATATATATATATATATATATATATAAATATATATATCTTTTTTTTTTTTATATTAACTTTTTTTAACACGTCAGCCGTTTCCCACCGAAGTGGGGTGGCCCAAAATGAAAAACGAAAGTTTCCCATTTTACATTTAGTAATATATACAGGAGAAGGGGTTACTAGCCCCTTGCTCCCAGCATTTTAGTCGCCTCTTACGACACGCATGGCTTACGGAGGAAGAATTCTGTTCCACTTCCCCATGGAGATAAGAGGAAATAAGAACAAGAACTAGTAAGAAAATAGAAGAAAACCCAGAGGGGTGTGTATATATATATGCTTGTACATGAATGTGTAGTGTGACCTAAGTGTAAGTAGAAGTAGCAAGATGTACCTGAAATCTTGCATGTTTATGAGACAGAAAAAAGACACCAGCAATCCTACCATCATGTAAAACAATTACAGGCTTTCGTTTTACACTCACTTGGCAGGACGGTAGTACCTCCCTGGGCGGTTGCTGTCTACCAACCTACTACTACTATATATAAATATACTATATATATATATATATATATATATATATATATATATATATATATATATATATATATATATATATATATATATTATATATTATATATATATATATAATATATATATATATATATATATATATATATATATATATATATATATATATATATATATATATATATATATAAGATGGGGTCCACCTCTGGTTCAAATTGTGGGACCCATAGCCTCGGAGAAGTGGATAAAAAGGTTTCAAGGAAGAATATTTGGATTTCTTCCTGAAGCCATTTGAATATTCCACTTCCCCTACCACCCCATTTTTTTTTTTTTACCAATAGGTATATTTTATTACATAATATGGTACAAAAGATTTAAGAGATACATTGTTTATATAGAGATGGCATATACAGTACACGAGGTGAGAGATACATGTCTAGTACATATTGTTACGTGTTTGTCACTGATTATAATGCGAAAATCTCATCCAGCTCCTCTGAGCTGGGGCGCATGCCCAGAATACAGCATGCATTACCCCTCTGAACAGCAGTGCTGAGTCACTGGAACAGAAAACTAGCTGCCCTGGGATCCCTAGTTACCCTCTTGAGTCTTTTGCCCAGCTCCTTGAGGAACTTAGATGCACTCTTTCCCCACGAGCCAAGATCTCCATATTTTCTCGACTTTTGGGACTCCCTGAAGGTGGTAGTTGCCCCTCCTTCCTCCCTGGTGTATTGGAGATAGGTATCAGCCAAGGTAGATGAACATGTGTAGTCCACACCACCTGCTTGCCGTCTGTCCAGGCTCGAATGGTGATACCATCTGGACGCTTTTGGCTGCCATCAGATCTGCATAGTTGGGGTGGCTCCCTTACTGCTGGGCATCCGGCTGTTGTGAGGCTCCTCTTGATAATGGTATTAACCTCTTTATGTCTTGCAATCTTTCCCTCGGATTTACGACACACAAGACCATGGTACCCGAATCGGTCTGCTGCTTCACTGCCACAAATACACCTGTGTTCGGCGAGAATAGGGGCTGCAAGTCGAAGGGCAACACCAATGCGGATGGTCTGTGGGTCGAGGCGTGTGCCAAGGCTTGAGTTAGGAACAGCCAAGGAGCATGAGGAGCTCTCACTGCAAGGAGGCGGGCTCTATCCTTCCCTGACACACTCTGAAGCATTGCTGAGGCTATATTCTCTACTACTTCCCATTTCCAGAACTATAAGTCCGGCTAACCAGTTTCCCTGAATCTCTTCACAAAATATTACCCTACTCACACTCCAACAGCTCGTCAGGTCCCAAAAAACATTCGTCTCCATTCACCCCAGTCTAACACCCTCACACATGCTTGCTGGAAGTCCAAGCCCCTCGCCCACAAAACCTCCTTTACTCCCTACCTCCAACTTTTTCGAGGACGACCCCTACTCCGCCTTCCTTTCCCTATAGTTTTATACGCTTTCCAAGTCATTCTACTTTGATCCATTCTCTCTAAATGTCCAAACCACCTCAACAACCCCTCCTCAGCCCTCTGACTAATACTTTTAGTAACTCCACACCTCCTCCTAATTTCCACACTCCAAATTCTGTGCATAATATTTACACCACACATTGCCCTTAGACAGGACATCTCCACTGCCTCCAGCCTCCTCCTCGCTGCAGCATTTGCAACCCATGCTTCACACCCATATAAGAGTGTTGGTACCACTATACTTCCTTACATTCCCTTCTTTGCCTCTATGGATAACGTTTTTTGTCTCCACAGATACCTCAACGCACCACTCGTCTTTTTTTCCTTCATCAATTCTATGGTTAACCTCATCCTTCATAAACCCATCCGCTGACAAGTCAGTTCCCAAATATCTGAAAACAGTCACTTCTTCCATACTCCCTATCTCAAATGTGATATCCAATTTTTCTTTATCTAAATCGTTTGAAACCCTCATCACCTTACTCTTTTCTATGTTTACTTTCAACTTTCTACCTTTACACACCCTCCCAAATTCGTCCACTAACCTTTGTAACTTTTCTTTAGAATCTCCCATAAGCACAGTATCATCAGCAAAAAGTAACTGTGTCAACTCCCATTTTGCATTTAATTCTCCAAAATTTAATCCCACCCCTCTCCCCAACACCCTAGCATTTACTTCTTTTACAACCCCATCTATAAATATATTAAACAACCATGGTGACATTACACATCCCTGTCTAAGACCTACTTTTACCGGGAAGTAATCTCCCTCTCTCCTACACACCCTAACCTGAGCCTCACTATCCTCATAAAAACTCTTTACAACATTTAGTAACTTACTACCTATTCCATACACTTTCAACAGCTGCCACATTGCTCCCCTATCCACTCTATCATATGCTTTTCTAAATCCATAAATGCAATGAAAACGTCCCTACCTTTATCTAAATACTGTTCATATTTATGCTTCAATGTAAACACTTGATCTACACATCCCCTACCCAATCTAAAGCCTCCTTGCTCATCTGCAATCCTACCCTCTGTCTTACCTCTAATTCTTTCAATAATAGCCCTACCGTACACTTTACCTGGTATACTCAGTAAACTTATTCCCCTATAATTTATACAATCTATTTCGTCCCCCTTTCCTTTATATAAAGGAACTATACACGCTCTCTGCCAATCCCTAGGTACCTTCCCCTCCTTCATACATTTATTAAACCAAAATACCAACCAACCAACCACTCCAACACTATATCCCCCTGCTTTTAACATTCTGTCAATATATATATATATATATATATATATATATATATATATATATATATATATATATATATATATATATATATATATACATACATACATATTGACGCCTAGAGGAAGCTAGGCAATGCTTCCTCATATCTCGGAGCACCAGGTTTGTGATAAGTAATTTTATCAAATCCTGCCACTTGCACCGAACTTCAAAAATGATTTTACAATGCTTACGAATGATTGTAAAATCTCTTTCAGAGTTTGTTGCATGTAGCAGTATTAGATGAAATAACCTACCACAAGCTTGGTGCTCCGGGGAATGGGGAAAACATTTCCTAGATGATTGCCTGGAGACATTATTGGAGACTGATAACATTCCACTATCAAAATGAATACAGTGGTGGTGGAATGAAAAGTCTGGAGCAGCAGAGTGGTGTGTACTGTTAATTAAGTCAGCAGGTGTGCAACTGTTAGGGGAGTGAGACAACACCAGGTACAACACAGGCTGGTGACTCCGCTCAGTGTCTCTCACAGCTCCTTACCAGGAAAATTACACAGGACATCACTGCTTTTGATATATATAAATAAATGATAATTAAACAAGGGTGTGTGACCAATGGGCTCAGTGCTGAAGTTACTCTAATGAATTTAAATGAAAGTAACAAGCAAAGTATCTGGGAACTAACACAATGTTGATATTAACATCAGTTGCAACTTACCGGCGTGAGAGTGACCAGCAATAACATTACAATGAACACTAAGTGATTAATACTAATTGAGAAAAGGCTGCATACAGAGAACCCTCTCATTATCCTAGCATTTTTTTTATTTCATAGTGTTTAAGAATGTGAGAATTTTGTGGACGGAAGATACAGTAATTATAAACTGAGATGCGATGTGGGGGTTTATCAGGTTTAACTCTTCTTTCCAACAATGCTGTGTTCCACATCTACACCTGTTTAGAAGGTGGTATTTATTAACAAATGAGAGGTGTTTGTTATTAAGTTTGAAGTCTTAAGTAGCTGTCTTTATTGCCAATAGTTGACAACGCTTGCTTTGAAGCTTTGAAAGTAGTTGGCAGTCTCTAGTTATGAACTAGAGAGAGCAGAGAAGATGGTCATAAATGTCTTATTTCAATGCAAGATTAGTGGAGCATTCCCCTTTGAACACGTAGAAAAGACTGACCTGGTTCAACTTGAAAGATAGAGAAATGCCTTCTGAGTGCAACATACAGGGTTATAAACTATTCCACACTGATAGGGCCAACAGGAAAGGTGATGGAGTGGCGATGTATGTCAGAGATAATTTAATTTTGGGTGTGATTTATACGCCCCCAAACTTTGATAGGGAGTGCAGTAAGCTGCTATGGGACGAAATTCATACGGCGTCTAGATATGAAAATGTTGTGGTAATGGGAGATTTTAACTTTAGACAAATTAATTGGAATAATGTGACAGGAAATCGTGAGTCTAGTGACTTTCTTTATACGGTTCAGGATTGCTTTTCAAAACAGTTTGTGACAGAACCAACTAGAGGTAGAAACTTGCATGACTTGGTTGGGGAAAGCGATCAGAAATCACTTAGTTTCAATATATCATGGAATTATCCAGATAACTCCGATCAAGTCTCTGTCCCAGACTTCCACTTGGCTGACTTCATGGGACTGAGGAATTACGTGGGTGGGCTAAATTAGGATGACCTGACTATAGGTCAGGTAGGTGGTGTTGGTTGTCAATATGACTTTTTCAGAGTATAGTTCTAGCTGCCCAGACAACTTTTGTTGAGATTAGGGAAATTATATCTAACAAAAATGATCCGAAATGGATGAACAATAGGTTAAACATCTCATTGGTCAAAAGAGAGGCATATATAGGCGTATCAAAAATGGGGATTGGCGGTTAAAAAATCAATATATTCAATTAAAGAGAGAAATAAAAAAAAGGAATATGAAAAGTAAAAAGGGATTATGAGGCTAAAGTCGCAAGGGATTCGAAGACTAACCTGAAAGGGTTCTTTCATGTATACAGGAGTAAGATTAGGGACAAGATAGGCTCCACTTAAGAGTATCTCAGGTCAGATCACTGACAGTGATAAGGAAATAGATGAACTTTTCAACCCCTACTTCCTCTCAGTTTTTACTCAGGAAGATACTAGCAAAATTCTAGAAATAATAAATTATGTAGAACAGTACGATAATAAACTATGCACTATTAGGGTAACTAGTGACATGGTCCTCAGACAAATAGATAAATTAAAACCTAACAAATCTCCAGGCCCTGATGAACTGTTTGCAAGGGTTTTAAAGGAATGTAAAGAGGAACTTAGCAAACCTTTGGCTAATCATTTCAATATATCACTACAAACTGGCATAGTGCCAGACAAGTGGAAAATGACAAATGTAATACCTATGTACAAGGCAGGTGACAGGTTCTTAGCTTCGAACTATAGAACATAAGAACATAAGAGAGAAGGAACACTGCAGCCTGGCCTACTGATCTATGCGAGGCAGGTCCATCACTCCCCGGTTTTACAAAGGGGCGTTCCTGTCTGAGGAATTTACTAACTTTTTTCACTAAGGTATTTGAGGAGGTAGATCATGGTAATGAATATGATATTATGTATATGGACTTAAGTAAGGCTTTCGATAGAGTTCCACATCAGAGGCTATTGAGGAAACTTAAGGAATAGGAGGAGAATTTTTTTCCTGGGTTGAGGCATGGTTGACAAATAGCCAGCAGAGAGTTTGCATAAATGGGAAGAAATCAGAATGGGGGCACGTTACAAGCGGTGTTCCACAGGGGTCAGTGTTGGGCCCCTTGTTATTCACAATTTACATAAACGACATAGATGAGGGAATAAATAGCGACATAAGCAAATTTCCTCATCACCCCAAAATAGGCCGTCCAATTCATTCTAATGAGGACATTAGAGCACTCCAGAAGGATTTGAATAGACTGATGCAGTGCAGATGCAATTTAATATAGACAAATGCAAAGTTGGACAGGAAAATAACCATGCCACATATAAACTAAATAATGTAGATCTTAATATTACTAATTGCGAAAAGGATTTCGGAGATCTGGTTAGCAGTAATCTGAAACCAAGACAACAGTGCATAAGTGTTCACAATAAAGCTAACAGAATCCTTGGCTTCATATCAAAAAGTATAAATAATAGAAGTCCTCAGGTTGTTCTTCAACTCTATATATCCTTGGTTAGGCCTCATATAGATTATGCTGCACAGTTCTGGTCACCGTATTACAGAATGGATATAAATGCTCTGGAAAATGTACAAAGGAAGATAACAAAGTTGATCCCATGTATCAGAAATCTTCCCTATGAGGATAGACTGAAAGAACAGGAAAGCGAACACAGAACCTTCACCTTCATTTGAATTCACCCCAGAATCAAAATTAATGAGAATACTTGAAGTCTCTTGAACTGTATTTCTAGAACACATGGGTGAAAGACACATAAAAATCTACTCTAAGAGAACTCAGTAGGCATTGGTCCCCAAATTGTACAATGTAATCACTACGTATGAAGGCAAAATACGGCCAGTGGAAACCAGGGGTGCCATGAATACACTAAGAAAAAAATTCAGTAAGTGTAAGGGGACAAAGATTCTTCAAAGCGCTCTTTTGATGCGTAACGAAAAATACCAACAACCTCATAATTTTCTTCAAAAGGGAAATTATGGAGCTGTTGAAGTCATTTCCAAATCAGGCCTGCGCGTGGCTGGCACCATCAGCCTGGTGGATCAGGCCTGCGTGTGGCTGGCACCATCAGCCTGGTGGATCAGGCCTGCGTGTGGCTGACACCATCAGCCTGGTGGATCAGGCCTGCATGTGGCTGGCACCGTCAGCCTGGTGGATCAGGCCTGCGTGTGGCTGGCACCATCAGCCCGGTGGATCAGGCTTGCGTGTGGCTGGCACCATCAGCCTAATGGATCAGGCCTGCGTGTGGCTGGCACCATCAGCCTGGTGGATCAGACCTGCGTGAGGCTGACACCATCAGCCTGGTGGATCAGGCCTGCGTGTGGCTGGCACCGTCAGCCTGGGAGGCTCTATTCACGGGGGGTAAGGGAAAGCAGAAGACTCTCCGGGGTAGCTAGAGGTGCCCCTCCTCCTGAGAGAGGGGGAGCAGCGGGAGGTGCCCCTCCTCCTGAGAGAGGGGGAGCAGCGGGAGGTGCCCCTCCTCCTGAGATATAGAGGGGAAGCAGCGAGATGTGCTCCTCCTCTTGAGAGAGAGGGGGAGCAGGGAGGTGCCCCTCCTCCTGAGAGAGAGGGGGAGCAGCGGGAGGTGCCCCTCCTCCTGAGAGAGAGGGGAGCAGCGGGAGGTGCCCCTCAGCATAATATAGAGGGGAGCAGCGAGAGATGCCCCTCCTCTGAGAGGGGGAGCAGCGGGAGGTGCCCCTCCTCTTAATATAGAGGGGAAGCAGCGGGAAGTGCCCCTCCTCTGAGAGGGGGAGCAGCGGGAGGTGCCCCTCCTCTGAGAGGGGGAGCAGCGGGAGGCGCCACTCCTCTGAGAGGGGGAGCAGCGGGAGGTGCCCCTCCTCTGAGAGGGGGAGCAGCGGGAGGCGCCACTCCTCTGAGAGGGGGAGCAGCGGGAGGTGCCCCTCCTCTGAGAGGGGGAGCAGCGGGAGGTGCCCCTCCTCTGAGAGGGGGAGCAGCAGGAAGAAAGACTGGAGGCAAGAATTACTCGCGTCAAATAAAACTTTCAAGTGGAAATTGATGGTCCTCAACTTTTGCATTTGCCAAGATTTAATAGAGGAGAAGTATGAGGGTCAGGAGGTGGAGGAAGAAGGGGAGGAAGAAGAGAAGGAGGAGGTAGAAGAAGAGGAGGGGAGGGGAAGAGGAATAAGGGAGGGGCGGAGACTAGGGAAAGGAGAGGCGACGAGGAGGAGGGGAGGAAAGGTGGATGAATGGGAGGAGGAGGCAGAGGGGAAGGAGGAGGAAGAAGAATAGGAGGAGCACAAGAATGACGACAGGGAAATAGAACGGGAGAATGTCCCCCCCCCCAAAAAAAAAAGGAATGCCTCTCTGGGTTAATATCCCAACTTATGCTGAAATGCTCGCATCTCCTGTTATTATTCCATCTTCAGCAGAGATCGTCAAGTTAATATCATGTTTATGGGTCTTCAGAAATCACCTACGACTTTCTTTATCTTCTCAGCAAAGATCTTTAAAAACTGACTTCCCTGCAAGTATTTCTGCATCTCCGACCACCATCTCTTAACTTAATATCTTTCGAGGCTCACGAAGTTTTTTTACTCGGTTTAATATTTCTTGACTTATAATAAGCCCACAGATTGGCATTAAAATCTTGAAGAAGTTTCGGCCTGTACTGGTTCACTATAAACTTGCTTGGATCCAAATAGCATAATCAACAGTGAGAAAAACACCTGTTCCAGAACAAGCTTTTATTGGGACTGCATTTCATTCTGTTTAAATGTTTATTAAGTTATAACCTCCCATTAGGTCATGTCAAGATAACGATCCAGGACAGACCAAACAGACTTCCAGCTTTAATTTACAATTTTTTGTTATTTGCAGCTTGTTTCAAATAGGTTAATCTGGCTCATACTCGTAACTGGAGTCACTTTCAATTTTATTTGAGGTTAAAATCGATAGAGTCATGGTTTTTTATCTCTCTTAGGTAAATATGTTGCGTAAGAAATATACGTATTGATGTTGATGTTGTTCATGTTACTTCTCTATAAACACTTTTGTTGTTGTTCATGTTACTTCTCTACAAGCACTTTTGTTGTTGTTCATGTTACTTCTCTATAAACACTTTTGTTGTTGTTCATGTTACTTCTCTACAAACACTTTTGTTGTTGTTCATGTTACTTCTCTACAAGCACTTTTGTTGTTGTTCATGTTTGCCGCTTTACAAACTCTGTGATTGTTGGTGTTCATATTGCTGCTCTATTGTTGTTGTTGTTAATCATGTTCTTGCAGTACAAACATTGTTGTTGTTCTTAGTGTTGCTGCTTTTCAAACACTGTTAAAGTTGTTCATATTGCTGTTCTACAAACAATGTTGTGTTCATGTTGACACCCGACAATGTTGCTGTTATTGTTCATGTTTTAATACTTATACAACCTATTAGCATGATCTACTTCCACTAGTGAGCCCCTCCCACTTTGACACTGTCATTAACTGCTGCACCTTAACACTGGCTCCATGTCGGATAACCTGACATGAGTCCTGGAGATGAACAGTACACTGCCTACACTCTGGAGGGGTGGGCAAATTTTCAGAATTACTACCAATCTGCTTTTTTGAAGTTATAGACATGTTAACTGTAGGATAAACAGAGGTGTCGTAGACATAAGAAATGAAGATCAGAAAGTGGTCGTGGACTCCCCAGGTAATGTAAGGTGGTCCAATCTGATCATCTATATGAGTTCTACTGCCCTCATTTAGAGGAGTGAGATTTAATTAAAAAAAATATTTCGGCAATTTATTTACCTCTGTTGCTTATCTAAGAGGATCCTCACAGATGAAAATGGGGCTTTGAAATCTCCTACTATTAATTTACGGCAGCAGTTTAACAAAAAGGCAAATTAAGCTCACCAACGTCTAGGGCCACGGAGTTAGGAGAATAAACTGAACAAACAGTTAGGTATGTGTTATTGCATTTAATTCTATATGTTACTATGATGAGAGTTAAATTCAATAGCATTCATGTGTTAGGAATTCCTCGTCCCTCATCTCATCTATACGAGAGATAGTGTTCTAGAATAGTAGTCTACGACTATGTCGGACAGAAGAGTTTCTTTTATTCAAATAACGAATGATATATAAAGCTTTATCAGCAACTATAACTGCGCCTGCTTTTTTCCTAAAACTTTAGTAGAATATCATATATGTTGGTTTAAGAGTGTCAATTACCTTCAGGAAGATCTTTAAGAATTTTGTTCCCATGTCACCAAATACTGCGTAACGTATCACAGCCCTGGCTAGTGATTCTTAGACAGGAGGAAAGTCTCTAGAAAATGACCTCGATACAAAGCTTATCTTCTGAGGAACCCAAAGAAATAGGTTGGGATACAACTTGCGAAGAAGCTAGAGAGGAAATGACTCACAATTGGGTGGACGACATACCTAGCTTTTCTTCATTAGGTCGTTCAGAAACATCAGAGTGAGAGAAATCTGAGGAGTGACAATGAGGGCGGAATACTCGGAAGAGTTAAAACAGGAAGGTTCGAAAGGTTCAAGAGTCATAGGCACAATTTGTGTACCGGAATTGCACATTATTGACCAGTAGCTCGTACTGCTCAGGCATCTGATTCATTGTGCCTCAGTTTAATGGGTCTCCTCGGTCATCTTCCTAGCCTCACCATACAAGATATTCAGAAGTCTACTGACAGACTTCTCTCAGTTTTGAACCGGCAGAAGTCTCGGTACGACTGGAATGCGCACCTTAGTAGTTAAGATCAAGCTTGACCTTAGAGGAGCATACATCAGTCTCGAGTCCATCGTTCTCACACTTTTCACAACCAGGATCGGTAAAGACTTTTGACCGTGTCCATATTATCTGACATTGTAAATACTAGGAAATAGACACATGTGCAGCACAAGTATCTTTATTTGAAGATATTTTGACAGCCAGTGATTAATAAATTCAATAAACAGGTTATTTGAAGGTGTTGAAACTGGAGACAGAAGAAGGCGAGAACTACAGTTTCGATACTTTCAAATAACCTTTGTACTGAACTGACTAAGCCACTGGTTATCAAACCGTGTTCAAGTAAAGAAACTCAAGTGTTGCATATGAGTCTAAGTCCTCACCTTGTCTGCATTATATACCATTATTGTAATGATACTTATTGCAAACATCACAAGAGGATAGTACAAACAATTTAAGCTCAAGATGGATGTGTCCAAAGCAAATGTAGTCAGGGAGAGTCGCTTTACCAAAGGTTGGATAAACTAGAGCAATCCTCTTGCATACCACTTCAACAAACTTGTCCATGAAACGTACGCCGTTGCATTCCTGGTTAAGTTCACAAACAACGTTATCTTGCACTTCCATGCCCATTCAATCTTTGCAGTAGAAAAAATCCTCTGCAAGAATTCATTCTTGCAGGTATGGAAGCCTTTTCATAATTACAATGAAACTTCTTTAATTTTAGCCAGTCTTTGATCTGATAAGCAATCTTAACTGTTACCATTGATAACCACTACCCAGTTTATTAATTTGTTCTACAGAGATTGCTTATCTTAATCAAGAAGGAATTGTGGAAGAGGTTCAGATGCATAGATAAACACAAATCTAGCACACCGAGGTCTGATATCACGCACAGATCGTCGGAACCCTTCACTGTATCCTACAGAGGAAGTGAAAGACGGAGAATAAATTTTCTAGGCCATAGACCCTCTATCCAACGGGGTGATCCCACAAAACCCTCCCTAAAAAAAATCCCAAAGATGAAGATGTAAGTTACATTCGACCTGCCAAACTATAAATGTTCGCAAAAAAGATAAGGTCTACTTGGGTTAACTTTTCCCAAACGGATTCCTCTCAGTGCATCCCAATATCTTTGGACAGGTCAAGTATGCAGAGGTTTATGGGCCTGGCAAGACTACCAAAGAAAGTTTCTGGTAAAGTATTTGCTCAGTACCGCGCATTGTATACCTAAATACCTGTACATAGCTGAATATTCAAAGACGAGAATGACAGCGAGGTTATCTTACTAACAACCTCCATATTGATGAATAAGACACTTGTGAAAACTTTGGAATCTTCATTCTGGAAAGTTTCGCCAGCCAGTGGCTTCTTTAGTCCATTGCAGAGATACAGTGAAAGATGACAAGGTGTATGAGGTAATCAGTCTCAGCCTAATCTTCCGTGGACTGAAAAATCCACTGATGGCAAAACGTTACCAGAATAAGATTCCCAAGTCAGTATCCCTCACCTAAAGGATATAAACACAGACAGGTGAGCATTTCAGGGATTAAAATAATTTTTATTAGTGGAAACAAATAACATGCAGCTTTACTGACCCTTTGGGCAATTAATTGGCTTCGAGCCCAATTAACAAACATCCACCTACTCAGTCACGGGTTTGAGTAGGTCCGAGAACAAGTCTTTAGTTGCATGGTGAAAGCAGGTGTGCAACACGCTGAAGGTTCGATCCTTTTACTTCCTCAACCAAGCCATGTCGGTCAGGTTGCCTGGTAAAAGCTAGGAAGGTATGATGCGGGTTCGAGTCCCAACCACAATAGGAAGGGTGGAGCTTGGTTGATAATATTTCTTAATTTATTAATTAGGATTTGTAATCCAAGTTTTTCTGGCTTTGTGTAGCCTGGGGAACGAGTTGGAACCTGTTGTTACGTATTAGCACCTGGAAGAACCTGTTGAAACATAATGGAACCTATTGGTCTCTGTTGTCATTTATTGGTACCAGAGAGAAGAGGGCTAGTAGAAGGTACCATGTTCACAGGGAATTAGCAACATGGGGTTGTGTCCCACCGGGGTTGACATTTTTGCTCCATTGTTGCACCAGACACGTCCCAGGCCACTGTGGCACACTGTATCAGCTGTACTGGGTCTTGTTGATGTGTGGGTTGGTGTGTGTGTGTGTGTGTACTCACCTAATTGTGGTTGCAGGGGTCGAGACTTAGCTCCTGGCCCCGCCTCTTCACTGACCGCTACTAGGTCCTCTCTCTCCATGCTCCATGAGCTTTATCATACCTCGTCTTAAAGCTATGAATGGTTCCTGTGTGTATGTTGTGTGTGTGTGTGTGTGTGTGTGTGTGTGTGTGTGTGAGTCTATCTGTCTGTCTGTCTGTCTGTCTCTCTCTCTCTCTCTCTCTCTCTCTCTCGGATTGTCAGTATTTAAATCTGCTTCTTTCAACTCTCGAATAAGGAAAACAACTTTCAAGCTGGCACTTTCAAAGTAGCACTCTGAATTTGGCACACTTAAGATTGCATTTTTAAGGTCGCACTTGCAAGGAACTTTGAAAGTGGCCCTTTCAGTGGGGCACTTTAAAAGGGGCACCCTAAAGATAGCCCTCCCAAACTAGCACTCTTAAATTAGTACTCAAACAGTGGCCCTAAGAGTAGAAGAACCCTAGAAAATAGTCACAGGTATATATGCTGGCCGTCTTCCACTTTTTTTTCTCATTTACTGTGTCATGCACTGTCTGTCCTACATGCAATTTTTAATTAATTTGCTCTTTGCTTCAGATGTCGGCTATGAGAGAAGAGGGTAAATGGGGAACATGATAGTAAGGGAAATGGAGAGTCCAGAAGTCTTTAAAGTTCACGTCGAGGATGTCTTGTGAGGACTACCTACCTCTATCTTCAGGACTCTGCCGTTATCGTGATGGTTAAGGCACAGAGAGAGAGAGAGAGAGAGAGAGAGAGAGAGAACACTGCCTAACACTGTGCCAATTGCCTTCTCTGTGGAAAGAGGCAAATGCAGTCCCTATTCATAAAAAGAAAAGCAGAGTGAAAATCAGCAACTATAGACTAGTGTCCTTCTTGTCAATCACTGGTAAGATATTTGAGACAATAATATTACGGCAAGTGACAGCTTTTTTCAACTAACACTTGCTTCTTTATGACCGTCAATATGGCTTCAGAAAATCTCACTCCGCTGCTGATCTGCTGTTAACTTCTCCACTATGTATCAACAGTCGTGGGTGACTTAACATGTGTAGTAGCACTGAACGTTGGTGGCGCTTTCGACCGAGTATGGCACCAGGGGCTCTTGAGAAAACTACAAGCACTAGGAGTCTGGCTCTGCACTATACCTCTTCAGTGATTACCTTCAAGGTAAATTTCTAAAAGTAGTTCATAATGGTACAGAGTCAACAAGACACTCAGTCGGTGCCGGCGTTCAGCAGGAAGTGTACTTGGGTCATTGCTATGAAATGTCTACTTCAATGACCTTCAACTCATCCTAGAATCCCATGTCTACGCAAGTGATTGTACTCTGACTTTTACTTATCCAAGAGAGGAAATGCCAGCAGTTAACTTGAGTTATCTTCTTACAGGTATATCAGCCTGGAAAAATCGATGACAGGTTACATTTGGTTCCGAGAACACTCAGGATAGGTGAGTACAAATAGAGAGCGTGTCTGTCTCGCGCCCAGCAGACGGAGGATCAAAACTCCACAAAGTATTGCGCTGAATAACCCAAAATAGGTTTAGCGCTTAACATGAATTATTAAAAAAAAAAAATTATTATTATTATTCCGAGAACACTCAAATGAAGAGGACCTTTACGCACCATGCTGGATCAGTGGTAAGAATGTATGGTAGAGTGTTAGAACCCTGGAACGAGGTAGCTATCCTAAGAGTGAAATCTGATTCCGAACTGTCTTTGAGAAACCATGTAGTAAATCATGGAAACAAAGCAACGGAGAGGCTACTGGTACTAAGACGGATCTCGAACCTTCCCGACAGTTGAGGTTGCAAGACTACGAGACACAAGTGCGCTCACACATTGAGTATGCTCCAGTTTCTTGGATTGCCAGTCCCCCGACTTATCTGCTTCTTGACAGATTAGAGATCAGACCAAGACGACTTTTCTGCCGCCTAGACCCGGCCTGAATAGATCTGTCATTTCAGCAGAACCATCAACAAAGTAGAGATGATGAAGATCTTTCTGATATATACAAGGTCAATGATTTCCAGGTACCCCATTTGGCTCAACTTCACGGACAACGAGACGACAGCTTCTATACAACAAGACGGGCAACAAACAGTGACTGTTCTCTGGTTGTAACCTTCTCAAGAACATCCCTTCAACTGAGATCATTCATTCATAAATTACTCGAGTCTGGAACAAGTTCGTACACCATAAATACATCGATGAAATAAAGTCAGTTGACTCAAATGAAATCGCTGGTCCAAAGATAGCTCCAACTTCATCCTGCTCCCAATTTTTATATTAAATAACAATAAAAAGGCTTACAAGTGATCTGAGGTAAGTTACTGATCTTAGCTTGTAAATAAAGGTAGGAAATGCAAAAAAAAGTGCAAAAAGGAGAGGAGAAGGAAAGAAAGATGGAGAAAGAGAGACAGAGACAGAGACAGACAGACATACAGAGAAAGAAAGAGAGATAGAGAGAGAGAGAGAGACAGACAGACAGACAGACAGAGAGGGAGAGACAGAGACAGACCCTAATAGAAAACGTGGCAGTATAAGTCAGTCCCTACAAGGAGGTCGTCCCCCGGGACATGTTAGTCTTGGTCTCAGGCTTAGAGGATAAACCCAATTGTATTTCCCGGTCCACGAGAGGGTAAGGGAAGTACCAGAGAGGGGAAGGGTAAGAAGAGAGGAATTCCAGTGGCAGAAGAAGGGACGATCACTAGTGGGAGAGTGGACAGGCAATAGCAGGAGAGGGAAAAGAGCAGTTGCAGGAGAGAGGAAGGGCAATAGCAGGAGAGGGAAATGCCACTAGCAGGTGAGGGGATGGTATTTAGCTGGAGAGGGGAAGGCGATTAGCAGGGAAGGGGAACCGCAGTGGCAGGAGTAGGAAAGGCCAGAAGCAGAAGGGAAGAGCAATATTATGGGAGAAGGACAACACTGGTAGGAGAACAGGACAACAACAAACAGTGAGAAAAACATCAGAAGAGAAGAACAACAGCAGGAGAAGATAACAATAGCAGGTGGAGAGAAAAATAGTAGGAGAGGAGAACAATAGTTTGAGATAATGAGACCAATAGTAGGAGAAGGAGAGTGCAACACAAAAAGAGGACAAAATAGTAGGAAAAGACAACAATAGCAGGAAAGGAGAACAATATTAGAAGCGTAAACAATATTAAGAGAGGTGAAAAATAGTGAGAGGAGAAAATTAGTGAGAGGAGAAAAAAAATGAAAGCGGAAAAGAAAAATAGTAGAAGAGAAAAATAGTATGAAGAGAGAAAAATAGCAAGAGATGAGAAAAAAATAGTAGAAGAGGGAAACAATATATGAGTGGGTGCGGGTGGGTGTGAGTTGGTTCTGACTAACGAAATCGTAAACAAACCATACCACGGGTGGGGTTCGAACCCGCGGTCAGAGAGTCTCAAAACTCTAGACCGTCGCGTAAGCCACTGGGCCAGCTAGCTTCAATAAGATTCATCCAACTAGGTATATTTCTACACCATAGGAAGGTTAGCATAGGCACCACTGTGTCCACAAATGCAAGTTTTTACAGACGAATCTCCCGCTAGCATGGCCGTGACGAACTCTAGCTCAAGTCCCCCTCAAAGCCGTCAACATGACTCACGAAATCGTAATGACACGATTGGTGTCTATGCTAACCTTCCTATGGTGTAGAAATATACCTAGTTGGATGAATCTTATTGAAGTTAGCTGGCCTAGTGGCTTACGCGACGGTCTAGAGTTTTGAGACTCTCTGACCGCGGGTTCGAACCCCACCCGTGGTATGGTTTGGTTCTGACTAGCTTGTGCTACGAGGTCAGATGTCGTGCTCCTTCCTTAAGTGAGTGTAACCTGACCTGGCTGGGTCGGCATTAGCTTAAGCCGGAGGGAGACTTGAACCTGCTGCTGCAGTGTTCCTTCTTTCTTATGTTCTTATAATAGGTACACTTTGAACCGGGGTCCAAATGTGATGATACCTGTGACGTAGCTCTCAATGAACGGCAATGGAGCAAGAAAAGAGTATGAGGAAAATAACAGAGCATGCACAGACTTTCGCTTGCCTTGTTGATCAATACCACTCGTTAGTGCTTACAATAATATATATATATATATATATATATATATATATATATATATATATATATATTATATATATATATATATATATAATATAGTCGTGCCGATTAGGTAAAACTTGCGATTTTGGCTTAAATAGCAACGCTCACCTTGCCATATAAGACAAGAAAAATTTGTGTATGCAATAATTTCGCCAAAATGATTCTGAACATAACGAAAAAATATATTTCATTGTGTTTGTTTATTATTAAATTAATGTTAACGTATCTAAAATATATTTAGTTGGGTTAGGCTAAATTAAATTGCGCTTGTTGTAATAAGTTTAGGTAGGTTTTCAAAGTTTCTCTTGGTACAAAATTATAAATTCTTACATTAACATAAATGAAAAATATATATTTTTAAACGTATAAGAATTTTTTTAGAAAGGACTTAATTTTAGATGAGTTCTTGCTAATTGACAAGTTTTACCTAATCGGCACGACATTATATATATATATATATATATATATATATATATATATATATATATATATATATATATATATATATATATATATATATATATATATATATATATATATATATATTATATATATATATATATATTATATATATATATATATATATATATATATATATATATATATATATATATATATATATATATATATATATATATATATATATATATATATATATATATATATATATATATATATATATATATATATATATATATATATATATATATATATGCAAAAGATCACAGTAAACAGGTGATATCAAAATATGCAAGACAACCACTATGAAAACATAGAAGAATTCCAAGCGCTTTCGTGACTACTCACATTATCAAGGAACTATAAAAGATAGAGTTAAAGTGTCGGTTATTCCCCGCGCAGCCTTTGTACTATGCGGACGTGGTGCTCTGCCTCCTGGTGGCAAGTGGTAGCACTTATATTTTCTACAACATGGCCGAATCAAGCAGACGCCGTATCAACACTGTGTGTTTGGAGTTGGTGAAGGGGACATTGCAACCTGAAACGGTGTCTACGATGTTGCAACGAATCCTGAGGGATGTTTATCATTTAGACATCGGAGACCTGTATGGAGTGGCGTTAAATGGAATGAGCAGAGTGTTTATCAAGTTGTCATCGACGCAGGAGTATGAGCGCTTGGTTGACACTTATCACGATCGGGTCTATGCAGTTACCAGCGGTATGGAGGTACGACTGAGGGACGTTTCACGCACTTACACATGTATTAAAGTGCGTAATGTTCCATTTGAATCGGATTCTGTGGATTTGATGGACGTCTTCAAGGATTACGGTATTGTCCATGCAGCGAATGTTGGAAAATGGCGAGAGGGGCCTTTTGAGGGCCTCCTAGAGGGCTCTTACTCGCTGAAAATGACCATCAGGCGTCCTATCCCGTCGTATGTTGTACTACCGGACTTCAGGACACAAGTGTATGTTACGTATGCAGGGCAAAGAAGGACGTGTCGTATGTGTGCAGCATATGATCATATGGCGGCGGAGTGTCCTCGGAGGGTACAACAGCGTGTGGTGACACAGATGAACAGTGATCTACTGGGAGAGGAGGGTCCTGAGAAGTCAAAGGGAGGACCTGCTCATGGTGCGAAGAAATGGAGTGAAATTGTGGAGAATAGTATGGATACCTGTCGAACGCTACCTGTGGAGGCATTGGTGGGTCAATCACAGGTGACAGTGGTGGATCAACAACAGGTGACAGTGGAAGATCGATCACAGGTGTCAGTGGTGGATCAACCACAGGAGACAGTGGTGGAGGACATTCCAGAGGTCCTTAGCCCATGCCTGTCTTTGGGGGAACTGGGGCATCTGTTGGATGAGGCCTTACCGGTGCTTAGTGATGAAGGTAGCCCTGTGACTAAGGAGAGTATGAGGTGTGAGGCAGCGATGGGTGCTAGTGAAAATGTTAACGAGAAGGGGAGTGTTATTGTCATAGCGGATGTGCATGAGTGTGCAAAAGGTAATGATGATAGTGATAATGGTATGGAATATGCAAGTGAATCAAGGAAAAGGTCTGTAGCCTCTTCGGATGGGGAGGACATTTTAACACCAGCACAGAGGTCTTGTAAAAAACCCTTGGTGGTTGCGTCACAGACAGGGAAAGGAGGGGTTGCCTATAAAGACCGAGTAAAAGGGGAAAAGGGAGGGAAGTGTGGGGCTAGAGTAGGGGAACAGAGAACCCCTGTAGTGACGCAACAACAAAGAAGACGAGGCAAATCCACAATAGTCTTTTCAGGAGTTTAACTATTAATGTTAATGGCATGAGGGATGAAATTAAGAGGAAGTGGGTAGGAGTGACCTTAAGACGTTTTGATATACAAGTGGGTTTTCTGCAGGAACATAACTTTAAGATTGGTAGAGACTTGCGTGTGGAGGGGTATGATGTGTTTGCTGGTTCGACTAGGAGATTAAAGGGTGGGGTTGCAATAGTCATACAGGTGTCTAGCCCTTTTCAGTTGATGGCTTGGGAGGAGAGTGGGGATGGCAGGATTGTAAGGGTAGATGGGGAATGGGGAGGTATAAGGGTTAGCTTTGTTGGTGTATAAATGCCAGCAGAGTCTAATAGAAAAATAAAAGAAGACTTTGTGAATGATCATCTAGTATATGCTTTGCGGGGACTGCCAGGAGTGGTGGTTGTGGGGGGGGATTGGAACTGTATCATAAGGGGTAAGGATGCGGAACCTCGGGGAGCTGGTTGTGTATTGGGAGTATTGAGAGACGTATTGAATGGAGTGGGTTTAAAGGATGTGGTGAGAGGAGGAGGGCTAGTAGAGAATACCTTCTTTAGACGAGATTATGCTGCTAGGCTCGATAGGATATATACAACAGATCAGGTTAGGGTAGTGGGGATTAATATCATAGATGTGGGATTTTCGGATCATAGAGGAGTTATGGTGGATGCAACATGGGAAGGAGCGGTAAAATGGTTTAAGGGGTATTGGAAATTAAATGGTAAATTGTTGCGTGTGGAGGGCCAACAAGAAACTTTTGCACATTGGTGGAGGGAGCTATGGAGGCAGGGGAAACAACTGAGGGACGATAGTGAGGGTTTTTTGAATTGGTGGGAAAGGGTAGCTAAAGAAGGAATTCAAAGGTTCTATAGGAGGTTTGGCAGGGAGGAGGTGTGCTGGTCTTATGGGTTGCAGAAATACGTGGAGGGATTATTGGGAGAGTGTTATGGGAGACAGGGAACATCTGCTTTACAGGAAATTCGGGTTTTAAAGGATAAGTTGCGTAGTATTCAGAATGAGCGTTTTGATGTCTGTCGTATGCAAGCAGGGATAGATGATGTTTTATGGGGAGATAGACCGTCAAAATATGTGTTAAATAAGTGCAGAAAAAAAGGGAGGGTATGACAATTTCATGTGTGGAAGTAGGGGAAGATATGGGTGGCTATGTGAAGGGGCAGAGATTATGTACTACAGAAGCCATAAGTATATATGCGGATAAATGGTTTAAAACATATTGGAGTTGTGGAAGGGTGAGTGAGCGTGAGAGGGACATTGTATTAGAAGGGATAGTGAAAAGAGTGGGAGATGGTGATAGAGCAAGTCTGGAAGGACCTGTTAGTGAAGAGGAGGTATGGGAGGCTGTGAATGGTTTAAGTGAAGGAAAGGCTCCTGGGTTAGATGGAATAATTAATGAATTTTATAAGGTACATTGGGGGGCTCTAAAGGAATGTTTAGTTTCATTGTTTAATATAATGAAAGGGGAGGGTCGTATAGGGATAGGGCAAGGTACCGGGGTGGTGGTTTTAGGCAGGAAAAGAGGTAAAAAGGAAACTCTGGATAACTTTCGGCCATTGGCATTAATGAATGCCGATTACAAAATTTTTGCTAAGTTATTGGCTAATAGATTGAAAAAAGTATTGGGTAGGGTTATAGAGGAGGGGCAGTGTGGAATTCCGGGGAGAAGCATGATACAAGGACACGAATGCATTAGAGAATTTATAGAGGATGGGACTGAGGGGGGGGTCTTAGCAATTGATTGGCAAAGGGCGTATGATAGTGTTGAAAGGGGGACATTGTATGATATCATGAGGAGACAGGGTTTTGGAGAGGATGTAGTGGGATGGGTAGAGACTGTGTATAGGGAGGCGGGTCTGAAAGTACGTGTGAATGGTAGAATGGGTGAAAGGATAAGTATGGATAGAGGTTTGCGACAGGGATGTCCACTGTCACAGTGTTTATTTGCGTGTATACAGGATCCGTTCTATAGATTGGTAGGGTTTGACACAGATAGCGTGAGGAGGGATCATACATTGAATAGAGGTGGGGTGAAAAAAATCATAGGGTATGTAGATGACACGACTGTGCTTGTAAGTAGTGAGGAGGGTTTACGTAATGTGGGACGTATGATTGAAGTGTTTGGAGGGGCTACTGGTATGAGAGTGAATTGTGCCAAATCAAAGTTATTGGAGGTGGGTGGCTGGGTGGGGAAGGGGCATGGGGGAAAGGCATGGGTGGTTAATGGTTGATGAAATTCAGATATGTGGAGTAATATATTTAAATACTGTAAGTCATTCCCGTAGTGTTAATTCAGAGAAAGTGGTGCAAAAAGCTTTAAGTAGGATAAAAGGGTGGAGGCCGGGAGATCTTACATTGCAACAAAGGGTAGTGGCGGTCAACACTTGTGTATAGTAAACTGTGGCACGTAGCGGTGGTTTTTCCAATGTTGCAAGCGGATATTAGAAGACTTGAGGTGAGAGTAATGAGATACATTTGGGCGTACGGTCAGCCGTGGCTGAGGAAGGAAATAGTTAGGAACAGGGTGGATAGGGGAGGCCTGGGGCTGATTGGGTTGGACAGACGATTATTCAGTCTGTATGTTAAAAAATGTGTTGTACGTTGGGGTGGAATGGCAGAGGGACGAGTAGGTATGTTGGCGAACGATCTGGGTAGATGGTGGGGAGGGAGGGATTTACGGCTGGGTTGGGATATTTTGCGGCAGATGATGGTAATGAAGACTTCTCATAGATGGACTACAAGTGAGATTGAAATAATAGGATGGGGTAGGAATGTTATCGAGGGTGTGAGTGAATATCCTATGTATGATTGGTATCATGTTTGGAAAGGGTTTAAATAATTAAAGTTGAGATCGAGAGATAGGGAATTAATGTATAGGTTTTTGCATGGGGTGGTCGCATCAAAGGAGGTTTTATTCAAAATGGGAATCATAAAGGACGGAAGATGTGACAGGTGTGGTTATCAGGAGACTGGAATGCATGTGATTTATTTTTGTGAAAGTTTAGGAATGGTGAGGGAATGGATGGGTGGTGTTTTGCGAAAAATGGGGGGGGATAGGGGTCTTACGGGCTATAAGTCTGGATTTGGGTGGAGTTGGGAACAGCACGAGAAGGGCTTTAATGTATGTAATGGTTGATTTTGTGTGTGAATCATGGAGGGTAAGGGAGGTTGGGGCACGAGAACGCATTAGGGCAATAGCTGCGACTATGCTTAGGACTAGAAATAGGAATAGGTGGGTGTATGGGAGACGATATGAAGAATTGTTCTCTAGGGAGTATAGAGATATGACTGCAGGTGTTATTGGGGGATTGAGTGGGATGCAGGAAATGGCTAGACACCTGGAGAGGCGGGGATTTCTTAATGTTTAAGTGTAATGTCAGTGGGAGGATTATTGTGGGAGGGGAAGTTAAAGAGCGAGTGATTGAGTGGAGGGGTTAAGCAGTGGGGGTAAGAATAGGGGGAGTGAGTATGGGGTTGACGGATGACGCATTAATATTGAGGGGTTGACTTAATGTACAATAGGATAGAAATAGATGAGTGCGTCGGGAAAGCATGGATTTAATAGAACGTTGTGACTGACTTAAAGACTAATACATCTGGGGAAATTTGTGGGTTTGCCTAGTATTGTGGTCACGGTGGAGGCCAAGGATGTGGTGTTGTGCACAATTTCTAAAATGAACGGAATTTTAAGTTAAAATGTAGATCAATGATGTACACGCAAAATTTTAGTCATTCTTGTCTTAACGTGGATTGCACGAGGGTGAGAATGAAGAGTGAATGGTGAGTTGGTGAATGGTGATTGGTTTTGGAAATGAGCTAGAGTATGGAGCTCCAGTAAATGGATACATCCATTGTGATTGTAGTACTGTTTTTTTGTTGTTAGGGTTAACTTATTGAGAGTTGAAACAATGATGGTCAGAATTTCTGGAATTCAAACTATGACGTATTGGATAGTTAAGAGTATATTACTTGTACTTACATGAGTATTTACATGTAATAATTAGGTCAGTTTTTTCTAGTAGACTGTATAAGTGGATGTTAGCAAGGTCATAGGTATGTATAATAATTATTTACCCCATTGGGGTATATTTATTGCCATTCTAGGCTGTTAAGTTTAATTTTGTTTACAACCTCAAGTTCTCTATGTTGCTCAATTGGAGTTTAGGATGATTTTTATGTAAAATAGTGCATTGATAAGCTGCTGAATATAGTTCATCTTAGGTTTGAAATTGAGATAATACAATTTTAAGGATACTAATGTATATCATGTACTTTACTTATTATGTTTTACTTGTGGTATAGTAATACCGTGATTTAATGCATTTGTGACTTAAGAAATTGTATTTAAAAAAAAAAAAAAAAAAAAGTGTCGTTTTTTCTTCAATGTTTTTGAGAGCTTTACGTATTTGTAGTCCAGAGTTCATAGATGAAGAAATCTCTAAAATTTATGAAATAGCTAATGATTTAAAATACCCAAGAAACATAATTGATAAATCTTTTAAAATAGCTAGGAATACTTTTTACAATCCAAAAAGGGACAACCAACCTTATTCAACCAAAAATATGTTGGTTCTCCCTTACATAAGAACATAAGAAAGGAGGAACACTGCAGCAGGCCTGTTGGCCCATACTAGGCAGGTCCTTCACATTCCATCCCACTAACAGAATATTTGTCTTGTGTACTTGGAGACGTGTCTTGTGTACTCTCTGTGGACTGAACCATCTTTGCTGTGCTTCCGTTATTAGCTACCTGAGATTGGATGATGGTTTCTCTCGACTACGAGCAGCTATATCTCCAAATGAAGGCGGAATTAACGGAAGCTAGAAGAGAGATTCAACGTTTGAAGGGTATATGCAAGGATTATCCCCGGAACAATGTCGCCGATGATCAGACCAACGAATGGATGCTAGTCGAATCTGAAGGGACGAAGCTGAAGTTGAAGAAGGTCCAGGAGACTGCTGTGAAAACCAGCAACTCTTTCTCCTTGTTATCAGACGAATGTGAAGACATCCCAGCGAAGACCATCTCTACAAAGACCGTCGAGAACGTCATGCACACCGCCAGTCGAGGTAAGAACATTGTTTTAGTTGGGGATAGTCAGATTAAGTTTATGGATAGGGAATTTTGTCTTAAGGATAGGAATAGGAGGCAGAGGGTGTGTTATCCTGGGGCTGGGATGAAGGATATTGTTAGCCGTCTGGACGACATCATGAGAGGTAATGGGAGCAATCCTATTATCTGTCTCAGTGCTGGAGGCAACGATGTTGGCAGACGTAGGAGTGAGGAGCTGATTAGCAGCTATAGGTCAGCAATAGACAGAATTAGGAAGAAGGGTGGGAACCCTGTCATATGTGGTATTTTGCCAAGGAGAGGAGTTGAAATTAATGGTTGTCCAGGGCAATTGGTGTCAATTGCTGGCTGGACAAATACTGTAAGGAAAATGCAGTAACATTCATTGACAACTGGGACCTCTTCTATGGCAGAAATGACATGTATGCCAGGGATGGGGTTCACTTATCTAGGTCTGGGGTGGGGGCACTGGCAACTGCAGTGGAGGGAGCTGTTAGGGCTTTAAACTAGAAAAAGTTAGTGGTATGGGTTATGGGGGAAAACAGTGAAGTCCCAGTGTAGTAATGTTATAAATTCTAGGGAACTAGTAATAGGCAGAATAAGGTGGATATTGGAAAGCCAGTGGCACTAGGTGACAAGGACAGTAATAGGTATAAGGGAAAAACAGAAATGAGCAGGAAGGGTAAAGAGAAAGGAGGGTCTTTAAGTGTATATTACAAATTAGACACATATGCAACAGTTGGGTATCTTTATTGAGGAAACGTTTCGCCACACAGTGGCTTCATCAGTCCAATACAAAGTAGAAAGGTGTAAGGAGAGGAGGAGTTTGAGGTTATCAGTCCCTCGGCCTGGAGTCGATGTGTTCAGTCCATCAATCTTGTAGAAGTGTAGGACAAGGCCGTAGAGGTGGCTTATATGCTGTAATCAGGTGAGATGAAGCAGGAGGAGGCGGGGTCATAGTAGTACCATCCACTATTCTAAGTAGGTCTTCGTCCAAAGGTTGGACAAGTGTAGAAGAATTCGTTTGTATCAAGATCCCAAGCTGTTGCTGTGTCAGACAGGATGTAGATGAATGGTTCAGAGAACCGACAAGTTATAAATTAGACACATATGCAACAGTTGGGTATCTTTATTGAGGAAACGTTTCGCCACACAGTGGCTTCATCAGTCAATACAAAGTAGAAAGGTGTAAGGAGAGGAGGAGTTTGAGGTTATCAGTCCCTCGGCCTGGAGTCGATGTGTTCAGTCCATCAATCTTGTAGAAGTGTAGGACAAGGCCGTAGAGGTGGCTTATATGCTGTAATCAGGTGAGATGAAGCAGGAGGAGGCGGGGTCATAGTAGTACCATAAGAACATAAGAACATAAGAAAGGAGGAACACTGCAGCAGGCCTGTTGGCCCATTCTAGGCAGGTCCTTCACATTCCATCCCACCAACAGAATATTTGTTCAACCTAATTTTCAATGCTACCCAAAAATAAGCTTTGATAATTTTATTTACTCATGTGCAATTCCCACTCAAATCCAACCCCTTTCACTCATGAATTTATCCAACCTAAATTTAAAACTACCCAAGGTCCTTGCTTCAATAACCCTACTAGGCAGACTGTTCCATTCATCAACTACCCTATTTCCAAACCAATACTTTCCTATATCCTTTCTAAATCTAAACTTATCTAACTTGAATCCATTATGGAGAGATACCCTCAAGACCTTATTTATATCCCCTTTGTTAATACCCATTTTCCACTTGTATACCTCGATCATGTCTCCCCTCATTCTACGTCTTACAAGTGAATGTAATTTAAGGGTCTTCAATCTTTCTTCGTAAGGAAGATTTCTAATGCTATGTATTAATTTAGTCATTCTACGCTGAATGTTTTCTAACGAATTTATGTCCATTCTGTAATATGGAGACCAGAACTGAGCTGCGTAATCTAGGTGAGGCCTTACTAATGATGTATAAAGCTGTAATATAACGTCTGGACTTCTGTTGCTAACACTTCTTGATGTAAATCCCAGTAATCTATTTGCCTTATTATGTACGCTTAGGCATTGCTGTCTTGGTTTAAGGTTGCTGCTTACCATCACCCCCAAGTCCTTCTCGCAATCTGTATGGCTAAGTTCTACGTTATTTAACTTATAAGTGCTTGGGTTATGGACACTCCCGAGCTTTAGAACTTTGCATTTATCTACATTGAACTGCATCTGCCATTTTTCTGACCAGGAATTGAGTTTGTCTAAATCCTCCTGTAGTTCACTGACATCTACGTCTGAATCGATTATCCTACCTATCTTCGTGTCATCAGCGAATTTGCTCATATCACTAGAAATTCCCTCGTCAAGGTCATTTATATATATTATAAACAACAACGGGCCCAAAACCGATCCCTGAGGAACGCCACTTGTTACAGATCCCCACTCCGATTTAACCCCATTTATGCACACCCTCTGCTTCCTATTGGTGAGCCATGACTCGATCCACTATTCTAAGTAGGTCTTCGTCCAAAGGTTGGACAAGTGTAGAAGAATTCGTTTGTATCAAGATCCCAAGCTGTTGCTGTGTCAGACAGGATGTAGATGAATGGTTCAGAGAACCGACAAGTTATAAATTAGACACATATGCAACAGTTGGGTATCTTTATTGAGGAAACGTTTCGCCACACAGTGGCTTCATCAGTCCAATACAAAGTAGAAAGGTGTAAGGAGAGGAGGAGTTTGAGGTTATCAGTCCCTCGGCCTGGAGTCGATGTGTTCAGTCCATCAATCTTGTAGAAGTGTAGGACAAGGCCGTAGAGGTGGCTTATATGCTGTAATCAGGTGAGATGAAGCAGGAGGAGGCGGGGTCATAGTAGTACCATCATAAGAACATAAGAACATAAGAAAGGAGGAACACTGCAGCAGGCCTGTTGGTCCATACTAGGCAGGTCCTTCACTATCCGTCCCACTAACAGAATATTTGCTCAACCCAATTTTCAATGCTACCCAAGAAATAAGCTTTGACAATTCTACCCACTCATGCGCGAGTCCCACTCAAATCCAACCCCTCTCACTCATGAATTTATCCAACCTAAATTTGAAACTACCCAAGGTCCTAGCTTCAATAACCCTACTAGGCAGACTGTTCCACTCATCAACTACCCTATTTCCAAACCAATACTTTCCTATATCCTTTCTAAATCTAAACTTATCTAACTTGAATCCATTATTGCGGTTCTCTCTTGGAGAGATATCCTCAAGACCTTATTTATATCCCCTTTGTTAATACCCATTTTCCACTTGTATACCTCGATCATGTCTCCCTCATTCTACGTCTTACAAGTGAATGTAATTTTAGGGTCTTCAATCTTTCTTCGTAAGGAAGATTTCTAATGCTATGTATTAATTTAGTCATTCTACGCTGAATGTTTTCTAACGAATTTATGTCCATTCTGTAATATGGAGACCAGAACTGAGCTGCGTAATCTAGGTGAGGCCTTACTAATGATGTATAAAGCTGTAATATAACCTCTGGACTTCTGTTGCTAACACTTCTTGATATAAATCCCAGTAATATATTTGCCTTATTACGTACGCTTAGGCATTGCTGTCTTGGTTTAAGGTTGCTGCTTACCATCACCCCCAAGTCCTTCTCGCAATCTGTATGGCTAAGTTCTACGTTATTTAACTTATAAGTGCTTGGGTTATGGACACTCCCGAGCTTCAGAACCTTGCATTTATCTACATTGAACTGCATCTGCCACTTTTCTGACCACGAATTAAGTTTGTCTAAATCTTCCTGAAGTTCTATGACATCTATGTTTGAATCAATTATCCTACCTATCTTCGTGTCGTCGGCGAATTTGCTCATATCACTAGTAATTCCCTCATCAAGGTCATTGATATATATTATAAATAACAATGGGCCTAAGACTGATCCCTGTGGAACACCACTTGTTACAAGTCCCCATTCGGATTTAACCCATTTATGCACACTCTCTGCTTCCTATTGGTGAGCCATGACTCGATCCATGACAGCACTTTTCCCCCAATGCCATGAGCTGCCACTTTCTTTAACAGTCTCTGGTGCGGTACTCTATCAAAAGCCTTACTAAAGTCTAAATAAACAATATCGAATTCTTTATCGTGATCAACAGCCTCAAAAGCTTTACTGAAGAAGGTTAATAAATTAGATAGGCAGGAACGGCCCTCGTGAATCCATGCTGGGTATCATTAATCAAATTATGGTTATCTAGATGGCTTCTAATAATATCAGCTATAATTGACTCTAGTAAATTGCCTACAATTGAGGTCAGGCTTATTGGGCGGTAGTTTGACGGTAGTGACTTGTCCCCTGCTTTATAAATAGGAATTACATTAGCCATCTTCCACATATCAGACACTACACCTGTTTGAAGAGATAAATTAAAAATGTTAGATATTGGTTCACAGAGTTCCATTTTGCATTCCTTAAGAACCCTTGCAAAAAGCTCATCAGGACCCGGCGATTTATTTTGTTTCAGTCGGTCCAGCTGTTTCATAATCATTTCGCTAGTGACTGTGATATTACATAATTTATCTTCTTCTGGGCCTCTGTAAAAATTAATTACTGGGATATTATTAATGTCTTCCTGTGTGAAAACCGAGAGAAAATAATTATTAAAAATAGAGCACATATCATTCTCCTTGTCAGTAAGATGCCCAAAGTTATTTTTAAGGGGACCTATCTTATCCCTAACTTTTGTTCTATAAACCTGGAAAAAACTTTTTGGGTTAGTTTTTGAATCCCTAGCAACTTTAATTTCATAGTCCCGTTTAGCTTTTCTTATTCCCTTTTTAACGTCCCTCTTAATGTCAGTATACTGATTTATAAGATGACCCTCACCTCTTTTTATGCGCCTATAAATTCCTTTCTTCTGCCCTAAAAGATATTTGAGCCTATTATTCATCCATTTTGGGTCATTTCTACTTGATCTAATTTCTTTATACGGGATAAATGTTCTTTGGGCAGCCTGTATAGTTATAAATTAGACACATATGCAACATTTGGGTATCTTTATTGAGGAAACGTTTCGCCACACAGTGGCTTCATCAGTCCAATACAAAGTAGAAAGGTGTAAGGAGAGTTGGAGTTTTGAGGTAATCAGTCCCTCGGCCTGGAGTCGATGTGTTCAGTCCATCAATCTTGTAGAAATGACAGTATATGTCCGTAGAGGTGGCTTATATACTGTAGTTAGGTGAGTGAAGCAGCAGGAGGCGGGGTCATAGTGGTACCATCCACTAGTCTAAGTAGATCTTCGTCCAAAGGTTGGACAAGTGTTGAAGAATTCGTTTGTATTAAGATCCCAAGATGTTGCTGTGTCAGACAGGGTGTAGATGAATGGTTCAGAGAACCGACAAGTTATAAATTAGACACATATGCAACATTTGGGTATCTTTATTGAGGAAACGTTTCGCCACACAGTGGCTTCATCAGTCCAATACAAAGTAGAAAGGTGTAAGGAGAGTTGGAGTTTTGAGGTAATCAGTCCCTCGGCCTGGAGTCGATGTGTTCAGTCCATCAATCTTGTAGAAATGACAGTATATGTCCGTAGAGGTGGCTTATATACTGTAGTTAAGTGAGGTGAAGCAGCAGGAGGCGGGGTCATAGTGGTACCATCCACTAGTCTAAGTAGATCTTCGTCCAAAGGTTGGACAAGTGTTGAAGAATTCGTTTGTATTAAGATCCCAAGATGTTGCTGTGTCAGACAGGGTGTAGATGAATGGTTCAGAGAACCGACAAGTTATAAATTAGACACATATGCAACATTTGGGTATCTTTATTGAGGAAACGTTTCGCCACACAGTGGCTTCATCAGTCAATACAAAGTAGAAAGGTGTAAGGAGAGTTGGAGTTTTGAGGTAATCAGTCCCTCGGCCTGGAGTCGATGTGTTCAGTCCATCAATCTTGTAGAAATGACAGTATATGTCCGTAGAGGTGGCTTATATACTGTAGTTAGGTGAGGTGAAGCAGCAGGAGGCGGGGTCATAGTGGTACCATCCACTAGTCTAAGTAGATCTTCGTCCAAAGGTTGGACAAGTGTTGAAGAATTCGTTTGTATTAATGGACTGAACACATCGACTCCAGGCCGAGGGACTGATTACCTCAAAACTCCAACTCTCCTTACACCTTTCTACTTTGTATTGGACTGATGAAGCCACTGTGTGGGAAACGTTTCCTCAATAAAGATACCCAAATGTTGCATATGTGTCTAATTTATAACTTGTCGGTTCTCTGAACCATTCATCTACAGCCTGTATAGTGTTAAGAAAACTGTCATATTGATACC
>WNWK01012344.1:0-60000 GCA_009830355.1 Cherax destructor | reverse complement strand
CCCCAAACTTGAACATTTATGAAATGTTTTTTGTAAGTGCTGTTGCAAGGTTTTTTTTGGGGGTCTGAAATGACTAACCTACATGACATTATTTCTTAGGAAGTAAATTTGTTGAATGGCATTGAGCAGCATTCGGGAAACTTTTTTGGCAAAAACCGGGGGACCACTATTCTTTTTTCATTGTGATGTTGGCTTCTTGTTACATTCTTTAAATGCTCTGTTCAAGTGCCCTTTATGCTGATCTGACTGTTTTAAATTTCACTAGGACTGAATAGGATTGTACTCAAGTTTCACCTTCCATTGTCATGTTTAGTTAAGGTGCATTTAACCCTTAAACTGTCCACACGTAGATATACGTTCACCTGCGTACTGCTCCGAATATTTTGAAAAAAAAAAATTTTTTAAAAATGAAGAGCGCATTTTTATAAACAGGATAGGCTAAAAAAAAATTTTAGGGCCAGTACTTACCGAGATATAAGCCCGCCAATTTGGTGCTGGATGCTCACCTGACGGCAACATCAAGTCCTGCCGCTTGCAGAAGTATTGCCGATATACTTTTTTTTCTACTTTTCATTTTAATTTATATAATTTTTATGTTCTGATAATTACAATTTACAATAGTTCCTGTGATTTCATAGCCAATCTTTGTTCTAACACTAATATTATGTACTGAAATAGTACTCAAATAGTCACAATCACACCAACAGGTGAACATTTTCGCCTACCTTGGTTATTTACTATTGTCTATAAATATATACGAAGTATTTATAGGTCCCAGCAATGTTTTAGACATCCAGGAGTATATATGAAACTCCTTGAAGAATGGTGTTTTGACAATTGCCAGATAACTACTGATAAGGCAGTAACATTGATGAATGAATGTGTGCAGGGAACCCTTTCTCTTACACTCTGTATCTATCTATCTGTCTATCTATCTGTGTCTGTCTGTCTATCTATCTATCTATATCTATCTGTCTATCTGTCTGTCTGAATCTGTTTGTCTGTATCTGTCTGTCTGTCTGTGTCTGTCTAGCTCTGCTTATCTGTCTTTCTGTCTGCCTGTGTGCCTGGAGTATATGAAACTCCTTGAAGAATGGTGTGTTGACAAGTGTCAGATAACTCTTGACAGCCCAGTGACATTTGATAAATGTCAGCAGTGCTGGGGGAAACCCTCTCTTTTTCAATGTCTATCTGTCTATCTGTCTCTGTCTATCTGTCTCTGTCTATTTGTCTGTCTGTCTGTCTGTCTGTATCTGTCTGTCTGTCTGCCTGTATCTGTCTGTCTGTTTGTCAAGCTCTGCTTATTTCTGTCTAACTCTACTTATCTGTCTTTCTGTCTGCCTGTGTGTGTGTGTGTCTTTCCGTCTGCTTGTCTCAGTCTGATTTCTGAACAAGTGAAAATGCGTATTACTTGCCAGTCATGCTTATTATGCCTTATATCTACAAGCATTGTATAGCACTTTGCCTGGAATTTTTGGGTTATCCTAGGTAATTTACACTATGTATAATAACTGTACTTATGTGTACATGTGAGAGAGAGAGAGAGAGATAGGACATACAGATACAGTGGACCCTCGGTTAACGAAAGGTCCCGTTAACGAAAGCTTCGGAAACCGAAAGCTTTTTTCGTAATTGGTTAGCGAAAAATTCCTCGGTTACTGAAAGGTATTAGACGTGTCCGCCTGCTCCATGCAAGCGCAGGATGCCAGTGAAGCGTTGTTTACCATTGAGAGAACATTACCTAGCGCGCTCTTTCAAAGATTCACAATATATTTGGTGTCTTTTTTGGTGGTTTAGTTATTGCCACTGTGAAATAAGTCACCATGGGTCCAAAGAAGCTTCCTAGTGGCACCCCTGTGGTAAAGAGAGTGAGGAACACCATCGAACTGAAGAAGGAAATCATAGAAAAATATGAGAGTGGTGTACGTCTGAGTGATCTTACCAGGATGTACAAGAAAACTCCATCTACTATCGGCACTATCCTGGCACAGAGAAATGAGATCAAGGAAGCTAATGTTGCAAAAGGGGTTAATTTGTTAACGAAACAAAGATCGAAAACAGTGGATGAGGTTGAGAAGTTGTTGTTGGTGTGGATCCATGAAAAACAGAGAGCGGGTGATAGTATTTCTATGGTGATAATTTGTGAAAACGCAAGGAAGTTACACGCAGATCTTGGGAAGACAATGCCTGGAACCAGTGGTGAGGAGAGTGATTTTAAAGCCAGCAAAGGCTGGTTTGAGAAGTTTAAGAAACGTAGTGGCATACACAATGTTGTGAGGCATGGTGAGGCAGCCAGCTCAGACAAACGTGCAGCTGAAAAATTTGTGCACGAATTCAAGGGGTTCGTAGAGGCTGAACAATTCCTCCCCAACAAGTGTTTAATTGTGATGAAACAGGCCTGTTTTGGAAGAAAATGCCCAACAGGACCTACATTACTCAGGAGGAAAAGGCAAGCCAGGACACAAGCCTATGAAAGACAGGCTAACTCTTATGATGTGTGCCAATGCCAGTGGTGATTTTAAAGTGAAGCCTTTACTGGTGCATCACTCAGAAAATCCCAGACCCTTCAGGAAACACAGTGTTGACAAGAATAAATTGTGTGTGCATTGGAAAGCTAACACCAAGGCATGGGTCACTACGGAGATTTTCAAGGAATGGATGACTGGAGTGTTTGGCCCTAGTGTGAAGAAATACCTCCTGGAAAAGAAATTGCCACTCAAGTGCCTCCTGCTACTGGACAATGCTCCTGCTCATCCTCACAACTTGCAAGAGTTGTTGCCTGACAACATAAATTTCATCAGAGTGAAGTTCTTGCCTCCTAACACCACTCCTCTCCTCCAGCCCATGGACCAGCAGGTCATTTCCAACTTCAAGAAACTGTAGACCAAAGCACTGTTTCAGAGGTGCTTTAATATGACCAATGACTCTGAATTGACCCTAAGAGAGTTCTGGGAAGAACACCTCAATATCGTGCATTGCATAGGCCTTATAGGTAAGGCTTGGGAGGAAGTGACTTCCAGGACTCTGAACTCTGCTTGGAGACCACTGTAGCCGGATTGTGTCCAAGAGAGGAATTGTGAAGGATTTGAGGCTGACCCTGACCCTGACGACCCTGTGCCTGTTGTGGAACATGTTGTGGAAGTTATTGTGGAATTGGGGAACAGCCTGGGGTTGGAGGTGAGTGGTGAGGATGTGGAAGAGTTGGTGGAGGAGCACAGGGTAGAGCTAACAACTGAAGAGCTGCAAGAGCTTCATCTGGAACAGCAACAGACCACAGCTGAGGTTATTGCTTCAAAGGAGGAGAGATAGAAAGGAGGTGTCTTCTTCAGTGCTTAAGGAGATGTGTACAAAGTGGAATGAGTTGCAGACATTTGTTGAAAGATACCACCCTGAGCAAGCTGAAATGAGCCTTCTGTGCAACCACTTCAGTGACAGAGCCATGTTGTACTTCAGAAAAGTGTTGAAGAGTCGCCAGAAACAGAGGACTGTGGACAGTTACTTTACCAGGCAGGGGTCTAGTGACTCTCAAGCTGGTCCTAGTGGCATTAAAAGACCAAGAAGGGAAGTAACCCCAGAGAGGGACTTGTTACCTGAAGTCCTTTTGGAGGGGGATTCCCCTTCCAATCACTAACACCCTGCTCCAATCATCATCTATATCTTCCAGATGCCTGCAAGTCTCTTCAATAAAGGTAAGTAAATGTTATTTTTTTTTATTTTGAGTGATTATTTTTTTGTGGAACGAATTAATTGTATTTACATTATTTCTTATGGGAAATAAGGTTTCAGATAACGAAAAATTCAGATTAAGTAATAGCTCCTGGACCGGATTAATTTTGTTAACCGAGGGTCCACTGTATAGACAGACAAAGATATAGACAGACAAAGATATAGACAGACAAAGATATAGACAGACAAAGATATAGACAGACAAAGATATAGACAGACAAAAGGGCGTTCCTGCCTTACAAATTTAATAACTTTTTTCACTAAGGTGTTTGAGGAGGTAGATCATGGTAATGAATATGATATTGTGTATATGGACTTCAGTAAGGCTTTTGATAGAGTCCCACATCAGAGACTATTGAGGAAAATTAAGGCACACGGAATAGGAGGAGAAATTTTTTCCTGGATAGAGGCATGGTTGACAAATAGGCAGCAGAGAGTTTGCATAAATGGGGAGAAATCAGAGTGGGAAAGTGTCACAAGCGGTGTTCCACAGGGGTCAGTATTGGGCCCCTTGTTGTTCACAATCTACATAAACGACATAGATGAGGGAATAAATAGCGACATAAGCAAGTTTGCCGATGACACCAAAATAGGCCGTCCAATTCATTCAAATGAGGACATTAGAGCACTCCAGGAAGATTTGAATAGACTGATGCAGTGGTCGGAGAAGTGGCAGATGCAGTTTAATATAGATAAATGCAAAGTTCTAAATATTGGACAGGACAATAACCATGCCACATATAAACTAAATAATATAGATCTTAATTCTACTGATTGCGAAAAGGATTTAGGAGTTCTGGTTAGCAGTAATCTAAAACCAAGACAGCAGTGCATAAGTGTTCGCAATAAAGCGAACAGAATCCTTGGCTTCATATCAAGAAGCATAAATAATAGGAGTCCTCAGGTTGTTCTTCAACTCTATATATCCTTGGTGAGGCCTCATCTAGATTATGCTGCACAGTTTTGGTCACCGTATTACAGAATGGATATAAATGCTCTGGAAAACGTACAAAGGAGGATGACTAAGTTGATTCCATGTATCAGAAATCTTCCCTATGAGGATAGACTGAGGGCCCTGTATCTGCACTCTCTAGAAAGGCGTAGAATTAGGGGGGATATGATTGAGGTGTATAAATGGAAAACAGGAATAAATAAAGGTGATGTAAATAGCGTGCTAAAAATATCTAGTATTGACAGGACTCGCAGCAATGGCTTTAAGTTGGATAAATTCAGATTCAGGAAGGATATAGGAAAGCATTGGTTTGGTAATAGAGTTGTCGATGAGTGGAACAAACTCCCGAGTACAGTTATAGAGGCTAAAACGTTGTGTAGTTTTAAAAATAGGCTGGATAAATATATGAGTGGGTGCGGGTGGGTGTGAGTTGGACCTGACTAGTTTGTGCTACTAGGTCAGATGCCGTGCTCCTTCCTTAAGTGAATGTAACCTGACCTGGATGGGTCGGGGCATTGGCTTAAGTCGGTGGGAGATTTGGACCTGCCTCGCATGGGCCAGTAGGCCTGCTGCAGTGTTCCTTCTTTCTTATGTTCTTATGTTCTAGACAGACAAATATATAGACAGACAAAGATATAGACAGACAAAGATATAGACAGACAAAGATATAGACAGACAAAGATATAGACAGACAAAGATATAGACAGACAAAGATATAAACAGACAAAGATATAGACAGACAAAGATATAGACAGAGTTATAGACAGAGAGAGAGAGAGAGAGCCAGAGACAGCCAAAGCCAGCCAGCCTGCCAAATACATAAGAACATAAGAAAGAAGGAACACTGCAGCAGGCCTACTGGCCCATGCAAGGCAGGTCCATGTCACCCCCAGCTTAGACGAATGACCCACCTAGTCAGGTCACATCCTCTGAAGGAAGGAGCATGGCATCAGACCTAGTAGCACAAGCTAGTCAGGTCCAACTCACACCCACCCACAGCCACTCATGTATTTTATTATTATTTTTTTTTTATTAACACATTGGCCGATTCCCACCAAGGCAGGGTGGCCCGAAAAAGAAAAACTTTCATCATCATTCACTCCATCACTGTCTTGCCAGAGGGGTGCTTTACACTACAGTTATAAAACTGCAACATTAACACCCCTCCTTCAGAGTGCAGACACTGTACTTCCCATCTCCAGGACTCAAGTCCGGCCTTCCGGTTTCCCTGAATCCCTTCATAAATGTTACTTTGCTCACACTCCAACAGCACGACAAGTATTAAAAACCATTTGTCTCCATTCACTCCTATCAAATACGCACACGCATGCTTGCTGGAAATCCAAGCCCCTCGCACCCAAAACCTCTTTTACCCCCTCCCTCCAACCTTTCCTAGGGCGACCCCTACCCCGCCTTCCCTCCACTACAGATTTATACACTCTTGAGGTCATTCTATTTCGTTCCATTCTCTCTACATGTCCGAACCACCTCAACAACCCCTCCTCAGCCCTCTTGATAATAGTTTTGGTAATCCCGCACCTCCTCCTAATTTCCAAACTCCGAATTCTCTGCATTATATTCACACCACACATTGACCTCAGACATGACATCTCCACTGCCTCCAGCCTTCTCCTCATTGCGACATTCATCACCCATGCTTCACACCCATATAATAGTGTTGGTATAACTATACTCTCATACATTCCTCTTTACTTCCATGGACAAAGTTCTTTGTATCCACAGACTCCAGTGCACCACTCACCCTTTTTCCCTCATCAATTCTATGGTTCACCTCATCCTTCATAGGCCCATCTGCTGACATGTACACTCCCAAATATCTGAATACATTCACCTCCTCCATACTTTCTCCCTCCAATCTGATATCCAATCTTTCATCACCTAATCTTTTTGTTATCCTCATCACCTTACTCTTTCCTATATTCACTTTCAATTTTCTTCTTTTACATACCTTACCAAATTCATCCACCAACCTCTGCAACTTCTCTTCAGAATCTCCCAAAAGCACAGTGTCATCAGCAAAAAAGCAACTGTGACAACTCCCACTTTGTATTTGATTCTTTGTATTAATCTAACCTATTTTTACTTTCCTCTTATAAGGGGAGTGTTAATGCGACATGACATCAGTGAATCCCTGGTGTTTGCCACAGTATTTGCTCTAGCTGGCACTCAATTGAACTGGTGCTCCCACAAGGTACTAAGTGGTCCCAGATTTTTTAATCCTGCTCACATTGAGGGCGCAGATCCATTCTCTCATGTCTAGGCGACTCAGGCCTATCGCACTAAATTTGAAGGAATGAAAAATAAAACGTAGATCTACGTTCGGGGCAGTACGCACGTGAACATATACAGTGGTACCTCGGTTTATGATATTTTTTCGTTCCAGAATGCTGTTCAAGTGCCATTACCAAATTAATTTATCCCCATAAGGAATGATGTAAAATAGACTAGTCCTTTTAGACCCCCAAAAATGCACTTACAAAAGCATTTAAAAAAATAAACTTACATAAAAGGGCGAATTTGGGAACCATCGTAAACCGAGGTACCACTGTATCTACGTATGGACAGTTTAAGGGTTAAGCTATGAAATTTGAACATAATTTGAGCATGACATTTTTGAAACATAATAGTTTTATAATTTTGGATCATTTATATGTCTACATACTAGAATTATTAAATCAGATTAAACAAATTAAATCAATAATTTGTTTTGCAATAATAGTTTATATGGTCATTAGATGAGTTACAAAGAGTACAAGGGTACATGAGGATGGATTTCTTTATATATTAGGTGGTTTATACATTACGTATAAGATATAACATGGCATATACATTATGAGGTATAAGTTTCAACATTTGTACTAGATTATGTTTGATAAATTATATTTCTTTGAGCAATTTTGTAGGGGGTATTGAGGCTAGGGGAGTAACACAGTGAATAATGTTATTTTTGAGGCAGTGTAAAGTTATTTAATAACTAATGTATGTAATGTAAAGTAGTGGGTATTTAGTTTTGGGCGAGTAGGTGGTTTTTTAGCAGAGTTTTGAATTGATTTACAGATTGGGTTTCTTTGGTAATCATAGGTAATAAATTCCAAATTTTTGGGCCTTTGATATGCATTGCGTTTTTGCATAGTGTGAGGTGGATGCGGGGAACATCGAATAGTGATGTGTGCCTTGTGTTATGTTCATGTGTCCTGTTAAGGTTGGTTAGGAGGATTTTGAGTTGTGGGTTAATATTTGAGTTTAGTGTTTTATGTATGTAATAGGCACTGTAAAAAGTATGGATGTCTTGTATGGTAAGTAAGTTCAGACTTTTGAATATAGGTGGAGTATGTTGTCTAGATTGGGAATTTGTTATCATTCGAACTGCAACCTTTTGTTGTGTTATTAATGGTTTGAGGTGTTTTATTGTTGTTGAGCGCCATGCACAGATTCCATAGGTGAGATAGGGGTAAATGAGTGAGTGATAAAGGGAAAGGAGAGCTGGTTGTGGAACATAGTACCTTATCTTGGATAGTATTCCTACAGTCTTGGAGACTTTCTTGGAAATTTGTTTTACTATATGTGTCTTAAATTTGAGGCCACTGTCAAGGTGGATTCCTAAGAATTTTCCCTCTGTGAGTTTTGTGACAAGTGATCCGTTTATCATTATGTTAAGTGGAACATTTGTAGCTCTGTTCCCAAACTGAATGAAATAGGTTTTGTCAACATTGAGGGTAAGCTTGTTAGTCATCATCCAGGTAGATATTTTCTGTAATTCAGCATTTACAGTGTTGGTTAGTGTGACTGGGCATGGGTGAGAGAAGACGTATGTAGTATCATCTGCAAATAGTATGGGTTTGAGTAGTTGAGATGCATTTGGTAGGTCGTTTATGTAAATGAGAAAGAGAAGTGGGCCAAGAACACTTCCCTGTGGGACACCAACTGTAATTGTTTGTGTGGAAGAGTTAGCTCCATTTGTGGACACATATTGGCTTCTGTCACTAAGGTATGACTTTAGGTAGTTGAGGAAGTGCCCTCTTATACCATAGTGTGATAATTTTAGATGTAACAGATCATGGTCAACTGTATCAAAAGCTTTACGTAAGTCAATGAAGATTCCCAGTGGGATTTCTTTATTTTCAAGAGCGGTGTATATTATTTCTAGCATGTGTATGATTGCATCATTTGTGTTTTTATTAGGCCTGAAACCAAACTGACAGGGGTTGAGTATGTTGTGGGAGATGAGGTAGGAATAGATTTGCCTATGAATTAACTTTTCAAAGATTTTGGAGAGAAGGGGTAAGTTAGATATTGGCCTATAGTTATTTAGGTCTGCTTGATCTCCGCCTTTATGTATGGGGGTAACCCTCGCTATTTTGAGTATTGATGGGAAGGTGGAGGATTCAATGGATTTGTTAAAGAGTGTTGCAATAATTGGTGATAGTACTTGAGAAGCTTTTTTGTATATAAAAGGTGGTAAGGTATTTAGATCTCCTGCCTTGTTTTTTAATGTGTTAATAACAAGCGAGACTTCTGTTGGGTTGGTCGGAGCTAGGAATAGTGTATTTGGGTAGCCTCCAGTGAGGTAAGCATTAGGTGGAGTGTTTGAACTTGGGATTTTGCTTGCCAACTTTTTTCCTATTGTCGAGAAGAAAAGATTTAGTCTGTTTGCTGTTTCAGTTGGTGGGAGCAGGGGTTCATCTGGGTTTGTCAGTTTGATTGTTATGTTTCTGGATACTTTTTGAGTTCCTAGAATTTCAGATATGGTTTTCCAGGTCTTTTTCATATCACCTCTTAAGTTATTTAATCTGTTTTCATAATACAATTTTTTTGACCTTCTTATCAGGCTGGTTAGGTTTGATGAGTAACGTTTTGTTTGTTTTCTTGTTATTTGACCCATTCTGTACTGTTTTTCATATAGGTGTTTTATATTAATGGATTTTAGAATGCTGGGTGTTAGCCAGGGATTGTTAAGTCTCTTAGCTGTGATCTGTTTAGTTTTTTTTAGGGCAATGCATGTTATAGAGGTATTGAGTCTTTTTAAGAAAATTATTAATACATATGTCAGTATCTGTATAGGTGTCTAACTCGGTTTGCCAGTCGATGTTTGACATAGCTGTTATGAATTTATTAAGAGCTGCCTCATTATGTAGTCTGAAAGTAACTTTAGTAGTCTCTTGGGGTAATGTATCTAGGTTGGTTATGAGAAAGGTAGGGTAGTGGTCTGTGGTATTATCTGTGAGTATGCCTGATTTTAGAGGGAATATGGTGTTAGTCCAGATGTGGTCTAATAGGGAGGCACTAGTTTCAGAGATTCTTGTTGGTTTTGTTACTGTTGGTAGAAGCAAGCAGTTGCTCATAGTGTTTGTGAATTCAGTTACGTGTGGGTCCTGATCTTGTAGGAGATTGATATTGAAGTCTCCTGTTAGTATTAAGTGGTCTTTGTTCATGTGTGCATCAGTAATCATACTTCCTAATTTTTCACTAAATTGGCTAATATTTGATTGTGGTACTCTGTAGATGTTTATCACTGTGAGAGGTTTTTGTAGGTATTTTGATTTAAACTTAGTAAAGTAAAAGTAAAGTAAAGTAAATTTTATTTTGTTGCAGATTGCAGATTACATAGGTATTGGTAGTTACAATGTAAATTGAGTGCAAGGAGAGCCACTGACATGCCATGGCTTTAGGGGCAGCTTATTCTAGTAACTTAAAGACTATGTACTTAATATTAGAGAAATTTATTGAGTTTATTCTAGTTAAAAATTGTTTTCAAAATTACAATATGATGAAATTTTAATGTTTAAATTATTATATAATGATATAAAATTGTTACAGTAATGGTAATATGGAATTGAGATTATCTTAAGGAAAATAACATTGAGCATTTTTGACATTAACTTATAATATGAGTATTTAGTTTTGATGAGTAGGGGGTAACATAATAGTAACATATTATTAAAAATTGAGATTATCGTATGGAAAGTAATAATGAGCATTTTTCAGAGTAGTTTATAGTATGATCATTTAGTTTTGGGTGAGTAGGTGGTTTTGAGTTGAGTCTTAAATTGATTTTCAGACAAGATTATCTTAATATTTACTGGTAGTGAATTCCAGATTCTGGGGCCCTTTATGTGCATAGATTTTTTACATAGGTTGATATGAACACGGGGTATATCAAAAGTGATCTGTGTCTTGTGGTCATGGGTCCTATTAAAGTTGGTGAGGAAATTTTGAGCGGAGGTTTATATTAGAGTGTAAAGTTTTATATATGTAGTAGGCACAAGAGTAAGTATGAATGTTCTTTACGGTGAGTAGTTTGAGACTTTTGAATATTGGTGGAGTATGCTGTCTAGAGTGGGAATTTGTTATCATTCTGACTGCGGCCTTTTGTTGTGTTATGAGTGGTCTAAGGTGATTTAATGTTGTTGATCCCATGCACAGATTCCATAGGTGAGATACGGGTAGATAAGTGAATAATATAGTGCAAGGAGAGCTGATTGTGGTACATAATAGCGTATCTTTGATAATATGCCTACTGTCTTCGAGATTTTCTTGGAAATTTGTTGTATGTGTGTTTGGAATTTAAGGCTACTGTCAAGGTGGATTCCTAGAAATTTTCCCTCTGTGAGTCTTGTGATGGGTGTACCATTGAGCGTTATGTTAAGTGGAACATTTGTGGCTTTGCTTCCAAACTGTATGAAGTAGGTCTTGTCAGTATTGAGAGTAAGCTTGTTAGTCATCATCCATGTTGATATTTTCTGTAATTCGGCATTAACAGTGTTGTGAGTATAACTGGATTTGGGTGAGAGAAGACATATGTTGTGTCATCTGCAAATAAAATGGGTTTGAGTAGTTGTGATGCATTCGGTAGGTCATTTATGTAAATGAGGAATAGGAGTGGCCCCAGGACACTTCCTTGAGGGACTCCGACTGTAATTTGTTGTGTGGAAGAGTTCGCTCCATTTGTGTACACGTATTGGCTTCTGTTGGTGAGGTATGACTTCAGGTAGTTGAGTGGGTGCCCCCTTATACCATAGTGTGCTAATTTTGTGAGCAGTAAATCATGGTCGACTGTATCAAAAGCTTTGCGTAGATCAATGAAGATTCCCAGTTATTAAATATTCTCCATGTTCATCTCTTGTGCAAATATTGTTGACACATTCAAGCTGGTCTGAATAGTAAATAGTTGTGCCACCCCAGCTATTAAATATTCTCCATGTTCATCTCTTGTGCAAATATTGTTGACACATTCAAGCTGGTCTGAATAGTAAATAGTTGTGCCACCCCCTTGTTGGTCTTGCCTATAGTTGTGTATGGCTGTGTAACCATTAATGGCATAGATATCTGTAGTATTAGGCTTTAGCCAGGTTTCAGATTATCATTCATAGCAGAATATGGGTAGACAACCTAGGATAACCCAAAAAAGTCAGTTCACTGAGTTTAATCATTTCTAACTTGGCACTTAAAGTAAGAGGCTTACGACTCCTCTTTTTATCACAACTAAGCTTAGACGCCATAGTCAATGATAGCCAACTAGTTAACGAAAGAGTAAACGAGAGAGAACGAGATGCGGAGTTCAGACACGGTAAAAAAACAAACTGAACAGGTAGTGTGCGATCACTTGGTCAGGCGAAATGAATGCGATTAATACGTGTCCATTTTTAGTTCATTCACATACGTTTGTAAGAGTTTGTGAAACTTTTACCTCAAAATAATTTTTTTTATTATAATAATAATTACCTCACAATACAAATACAGTGGTACCCCGACTTACGATATTTTTTCATTCCAGAATGCTGTTCAAGTGCCATTACCAAACGAATTTATCTCCATAAGAAATGATGTAAAATAGACTAGTCCTTTTAGACCCCCAAAATTACACTTACAAAAGCATTTAAAAAAATAAACTTACATAAAAGGGTGTGTTTGGGGACCATCGTAAGTCGGGGTACCACTGTACTCTTACATTGTGTACAAATTTGTACAAAATAAACAAACAGCAACACTCCCATTCTCATGCAACACACTATTTTTAGAGTTAATGATAGTATATTATTATTATTATCATCATAATAAATAAAAGCACTAAACCCACAAGGGTCATGAATAGCTATATATAGATTGAAGGCATATGAAAGGAATATTTTTCTACAGTTATCCCTCGGTGTTTGACTAGAGAAAACATAATTCTTCCGACTCCTACTAAATCGCTTGGTAAACAAATCTCACATTTGTCAATTTTTATTCTGTGGGTGTATGTATCATGTTTATATGCTATGTAACGTGTTTTTTAAATAATTTTGAAGAAAATATAGATGAATTAATGAAAATGTCTATATTAACGTAAAATAAGACATTTAATGCACCCAAGAGTGATTATTATTAATATTACGTAATGTTTTCCCTCTGCCCGGCAACACCATAGCATATAAACAGCATGTTTATATGTTTGTAACGTGTTTCTTATATAAATTTGAAGAAAATATCATACTAGATGGATTAATGAAAATGTCTATATTAACGTAAAATAAGACATTGTGCCCAAGAGTGATTAGTATTAGTATTACGTAATGTTTTCCCTCTGCCCGGCAACCACACCTACATAGCATATAAACAGCATGTTTATATGCTATGTAACGTGTTTCTTATATAAATTTGAAGAAAATATCATAGATGGATTAATGAAAATGTCTATATTGATGTAAAATTGGACATTTAATGTGCCCAAGAGTGATGATTACATAATAGAGAGATGTGCTCACGGTAAATGTAAACAAACCGGGTGGCGCGTGCCATATCTGAAAGACCGCTCGCCGTATACAAAAGTTTTGGTCATAATTTGAACTCGTCATATGAACGGAATGCCGAAAGGCGAAACGCCGAAAAGCGGGGCCCTACTGTACTTGTGGGTCCTGGTCTTGCAGGAGATTTATGTTGAAATCTCCTGTGAGCAGCAAATGGTCTTTGTTCATGTGTGCATCAGTTATCATGTTTCCTAATTTTTCACTAAAGTGGTGAATGTTTGACTGTGGTACTCTGTAGATGTTTATCACTGAGGGGTTTTTGCAGGTCTTTTGATATAAATTGAGCTATACGTAATATATTCTCCATGTTCATCTCTTGTGCAAGAGTTATTGATACATTCAAGTTGATCTGAGTAATATATAGCTGTTCCACCCCCTCGCTGGTCTGTCCTACAGTTGTGTATGGCTGTGTAAGCAGGAATGGCATAGACATCTGTAGCACCAGGCTTTAGCCAGGTTTCAGTGAGTGTGATGATTGACATACTGGTATGCAGGGAATTGAGTAATGCTGTGAGGTCATTGTAATGTTTGCTCAAAGATCTGACATTGTAATTAAAGATAGTTATGTTATTGTTGGCTCTGAGTAATGTCTTTGCTTGGTCTGCTGTATAATAATTACAGTTGCTGTTAGATGCATGTAAGTCATTTAATAAAAGGTTGATATCAGGATCTATGCTTTTAATCATATGATTGTGTGTGATTCTATAACTAGACTTTAGAACAATGTATTATGTTAAACTTAATATTATGGGACTAAACTTATTTATCTTACTAGCTAATGGATTGCTTCAAGTAGTTCTTAAAAATTTAAAGAGATACAGTTAACTATTAGTATGGTACAATTTGATGAATTAATATTGAACGGTTATATTAGAGTTTAACAGAAGTTGTTAATTTAGAATAGAAATTAATTGAATATAATATTGCTTGGTACTGGAAGTGATAATTTAAAATTAATAGTCTGAAGGTAATGGTAATTAAAAGAAAAATAAAGAAAATAAAGAAAACAAAATTAGTTACTGAAAGCAGTTAAGAGTTTTAAGAAGATAGTAAGGCTCAGGTTAGGGCATGTAGGAAAGAAAGGGAGATTATTTCTTAGTAAAAGTAGGCCTTAGATAGGGATGCATGATGTCACCTTGGTTGTTCAATATATTTATAGATAGGGTGTGAAGAGAAGTGAATGCTCGGGTGTTGGGAAGAGGTGTGGTATTAAGAGATAAAGAATCTAACACAAAGTGGCAGTTATCACAGTTGTTTTTTGCTGATGACACTGCTGTTGGGAAATTCTGAAGAGAAGTTGCAGAGGTTGGTGGACAAATTTGGGAGGGTATGTAAAAGAAGGAAGTTAAAAGTAAATACAGTGGACCCCCGAGTAACAAACGCCCCGGAAATCATACAATTATGTAAGTATAATATTGTAAGTGCTTGTGGAAGTGTATTTTTGGGGGTCTGAAATAGACTAACCTATGTGACATTATTCCTTAAGGGAGTAAATTCGTTCGGTAATGGCACTTGAGCAGGCTTCTGGAATGAAGTTTTTACGTTACTCGGGGGTCCACTGTATGTATAGGAAAGAACAAGGTGATGAGGATAAAAAATGTAGGAAATGGATGACTGGATATCAGATTGGAGGGAGGGACTATAAAGGAAGTGAATGTGTTCAGATATTTGGAGTGGACTTGTCTGCAGATGGGTCTATGAAAGATCAGGTAAACCATAGAGTTGACTAGGGGAGGAAAAAGGTGAGTGGTGCACTGAGAAGTCTGTGGAGACAAAGAACGTTATCCATGGAAGCAAAGAGGGGAATGTATGAGAGTATAGTATAATGGTACCAATGCTCTTATATGGATATGAAGCATGGGTGGTGAATGTTGCAACAAGAAGGCTGGAAGGAGTGCAGATGTTGTCTGAGGGCAATGTGCGATGTGAATATTATGCAGAGAATCTGTAGTTTGGAGATTAGAAGGAAATTCGGGGTTACTGAAAGTATTATCCAGAGGGTTTGGGAGTGGTTGTCGAGGTGGTTTGTAGATTAAGAGAGAATGAAATAAAATAGGAATACTTGGAGGGTGTATAAATTTGTAGTGGAAGGTGGGGGTAGGAGTCATCCTAGGAAGGGTTGGAGGGAGAGGGTAAATGAGGTTTTGTATGAGAGGGGCTTAGACTTCCAATAAGCGTGTGTGAGTGTGTTAGATGAGCGAGTGGAGGCAAATGGTTTTTATGATTTGATGTGCTGTTGCAGTGTGAGCAAGGTAACATTTATGAAGGGATTCAGGGAAGCTCGTTATCCAGGCTTGATTCCTGGTGGTGGGAAGTACAGTGCCTCCACTCTGAAGGAGGGGTGGAGATTTGTTGCAGTTTTTGAAATGCAGTATCGATGCGTCTCTGGCAAGACAATAATGGAGTGAGAGATGATGAAACCATTTCTTCTTTTTCGGGTCACCCTGCCTTGGTGAGAGGCAGCAGATGTGTTTAAAAAATAATAAGGATAATATCCCCCCTAATTTTTTGTCATTTTAGAGAATGCAGATCCAGTGCCATCAGTCTATCCTCATAGGAAAGATTTCTGATATGTAGGATCAACTTTGTCATCCTTTCTATATATTTCCCAGCTCATTTAAGTGCATTCTGTAATACGGTGACCAGAACTGTGCAGCATAATTTTAATGAGGCCTAATCAGTGATACATAGAGTTGAAGAATAATCTGAGGACTCTTTGTTATTTATATCTCTTGATATGAAGCCAAGAATTTTATTCACTTTATTGCAAACATTTGTATAGGTTTTAGATTTCTGCTAACCAGAACTCCTAAATGTTTTTCTCATTCGCAGTATAATTGAGATCTACATTAATTTCATAATTGCTATGGTTTTTCTCTTTTCCAAGGCTTAGAACTTTGCATTTGTCTACATTAAACTGCATCTGCCACTTCTCCGACCACTGCATCAACCTATCCAGAACTTCTTGTAGCACTCTAGTGTCCTCATCAGAATTAATCCACTGGCCTATTTTAGTGTCATTGGCAAACTTGCTTATGTTGTTATTTATTCCATCATATGTCTTTTATATTTTTGTGAACAATAGAGGGCCCAACACCGATCGCTGTGAAACACTGCTTGTGATGTGTCCACGCTGATTTCTCCCATTTATATCCATGAAAATTTTTTTCCCTCCTATTCTGTGTGCTTTACTTTTCTCAACAATTTCTGGTGTGGAACTTTATAAAGCCTTCCTGAAATCCATATAAACAGTATCATATTCTTTACCATGATCTGCTGCTTCAACATCCTAGTGAAAAAAGTAAGTAAATTCACAAGGCAGGAACACCCCTTTGTAAAACCGTGTTGAGATTCATTGATCAATTGACGTCTTTCAAGGTGGCTTTGAATAGCCTCGGCAATTTTTTATTCCAGTACTAACGTATATATACGTTTGGACCGCTTAAGGGTTAAAAGTCCCCAGTAGGAGGTATAACAAAAATATACAGTAGATCGTCATTTAGCATGAGATTATGTTGCACGTTATGGGAATTGCACGATTGAAGAATTGTGGCACATTATTATCTAACACGACGTAAAAATGATATTACACGGTGTTACGCCCTTTGATCATAATTTAAGAAGGGTCATTTATTTAATGTGTAATTTCGGCTTTTTCATGTAATGTTATATTATTGGTTTCTTTATTAATAGCTAAAATAAAGATTCCTTACTTTATAATATTATCTGGCCATGAATTATTTAGTTATGTATGTGTTTAGGTAGGAAACTTAGAGAGGTAAGGGGTGAAGTACTGAGCAGCTCGTTTGTCCCTTCCCCCTTCTATACCGAGTAGAGGTCAAACCTAGGCGCTCTACTCAGGTGAGTTCTCTCTCACCCCTGGTGTGGAGAGCATACTCTCAGAAACTCTTCAGTTTTCTCACCCTTGGTATGGTGAGCTTACCCTCTGAGGTTCTCCAAAGCTGAGTTCTCTCTCACCCCTGGTGTGGTGAGCATACCTTCAGTCTCTCCAAGACTCTTCAGTTCTCTCACCCCTGGTGTGGAGAGCATACCACCAGAGACTCTTCAGTTCTCTCACCTTTGGGATGGTGAGCATATCTTCAGAGGCTCTTATTTCCTCAAGTTCTATCTACAGAATAGACTTCGGAACAATGGATCACTAGCGAGTTGTGACTCGTTTGGAAACAGTGATAGTGACCTTCAGTGTAGTGATTCTCTGCTTAAGTCTAGTGATAAACTCTAACTCGTTATTGACATTGACGTTATTGACATTGTGAAGTGTTGTAATTCAGAGGAAGTGTTTTATATATCCTCTTTACGTATTACATTAAGGCTGTACAGACAAATGTAACTTGTTGTGCTTATATGAGAGTGAAAGTAAAGGACTATACAGTGTGTACACCCTCCTAAGAGTAAGGAGGTTGAGATTATTTTATTTTACTAAGAGTCCTATAATGTACTGCAGGGTAAAAGAGCCCAGAGATCTATTATAGCATTTATGCACACTTCAATACAACCATCGACTTTAGTACCAGATCCTCTACCATCCACTTCTGCCGACAACCAACAACCATCCACTTCAGCCCAGTAGGGCCACACCATCCATATCCACTCTTCACAACCATCCACAAACATCATTACCCACAATTTAGGGTAAGAAATGCTATTTTTTCTATTGCATTTGTAGTCTTAAGCAGTAATATATAACGACAATGAACTACAATTACATATTCACCTTCAATTTTTGCAAGATCTGTTGGTCTAAAAAAAACTTGTTTGGCTTTTTGGAGACTCCCAGGAACGTAACCCTATTTTTCCCATAAGTTCTTTTAATTATCTAACACGACGTTTTCAGGAACGTAACTACCGTGCTAAATGACGATCTACTGTACACTTAAAATTTGTGTTGTATAAAATAATACATTTTGTAAAATATGTAAAATAAATGTTAAATAACATTTAAAAAGAAATAAAAAAGAGTGTAGTAATAAATTACTAGTTTATCTTAACTATGATGCTTTTTTGTTTTTTGTGTCTGTAAGATTGTGGGTTTTTGCAAATTCTCTCTCTCTCTCTCTTGCCTGTGATTATGTCTCGCCACCACTGTTCCTTTTAGGGTACATATTTAGTGCATTAAAACATGGCTGTCTGAGCCATGCTTTAATGGACTAACGTTACCACAGAGTTGCTAGATTGTGTCTAAGACAGTGAATAGGGTAACTGGGAAAAATTTGTTGAAAGTAGGGCTTCAAAAGGTTTGACAATGTGTGTCTGTGTATTTGCCCCCATACTGTATTTTACCTGAGATGGTCCAATGAAGTGTAGGCTTTTTTCTAGTTTGTATTGTTTGTGCCATGGGGAATAATGAGGCAAGTTTATTGATGTTGTGATGTGTTTGCTGTACAGATTTTTGATAGAACATAAATTCTGTTTTTACCCAACGGGGAAGTGAAGAAGAATCCTTTCTCCGTAAGCCTTACATGTTGTAAGAGGTGACTGAAATGCCAGGAGCAAGGGGCTAGTAGCCCCTTCTCCTGTATAAATTACTAAATGCAAAAGGAAGAAAATAATTTCTTTTTGGGTCACCCTACCTCAGTGGAAGATGGCCAGTGTGTTAAGGAAAATATATATTTTTGTAAATGAATTTTGCTTTAAATTTTTCTAGGGTGATTACATGAATCTTGATATGGTGTGTTTTAAAATGACCCCTAAATCTTTATTATTGAAAGGTACTTCAAGACCAGTGATATATAGTTGGTGATCCTGAGGAGTTCAGAAGGGCTGGTTATGCCTCTCACATTTTGGCAAGTCTGAGAAGTTACTGAGTTAAAGGCAGTGGCAGACCTACCTCATATTAATAATAGAGTAAAATAATGAATATTTGAAATTTACCACTCTTTACCTGTCTAGACTTAAGTAGTCTTTAAGTTTTAGGTTAAGTCTGACTGAAATGCCCAGGCATGATTGTGGCTTTCTTTGTACCAATCAAATTATGAAATGTAAACACATTGTAGCCTTTGCAAAGAAATAAACTTTTTTTTTTTTTTTTAACTGTTTTGGGGGCCCCTTTGCAACTCCTCATACAGTAGACTCAAAAATTTTTAAGCAATGTGGACTAAAGTTGCTTCTGGGGCCCCTCTGGGATTAGGGGCCCTGAAGCTTAAGCTTCATTAGTTTCACAGTAGATTTGCCCTGCTTAAAGGAGCTTAATATAGAGGTCTGTGAGTCTGTATAATAAGATAAAATTGTAACACTAGTTCTATATTTTGTCTACTGATGGGTTTTTGACCCAAACTTTAAACTTTCATTTAGTGACAGCCTGCCATTGATTTACTCTTATTTCCATTTTTTAAATGGTTCTTAGATTCCTTTTGTTCTATAGAAACTCATTTCATTCCTTTTTTGTATGATTTCCAGAGAAAAATAAGAAAAAGATGAAACTTACTCACCAGGCACTTGCTGAAAAACCCATAACATTTGTTAAATCATCATCAGCAAGTGAAGAAACTCAACGTGAAGAGCTTGATGCTAGACCTTCTAATTTAAGCACAAACAAATCTGCTTCACAGTTTCTGTATGGTGTAAATAAAAGACTGTCACCTGAAAGACAGCCAATTGAAAAACAGTCACCAGAAAGACAGTCAGCTGTAGATAAATACAAAAATTCTCTTAAGCAAAACATCAAAAAAGTTGCAAGTGCCTCCATATCTAATACTAATGTTATTCAGTCTGGTAGAGGCATTGGTGTTATGAATGGTCGAACAGCAAGAGGAAGCATGAACACTCACAACAATTCACCTTCCCACCAACAAAGGTAAGAGTAATTAATTATATGTAAGTAACAACAGTTTAGTTGTTGTCTATGCATTTTTGTCTCTTCATAACCATGGCTTCCTTATAAGATCCAGGAAATCAACTGCAGTAGATGTTAAACTTTTCGTGTACAGTAGGTGTCCCACAGGGAAGTGTTCTTGGCCCACTTCTCTTTCTCATTTACATTAACGACTTACCAAATGCATCTCAACTACTCAAACCCATACTATTTGCAGATGACACTACATACGTTATCTCTCACCCAAGCCCAGACATACTAGCCAACACTGTAAATACTGAATTGCAGAAAATATCTATCCTGGATGATGACTAACAAACTTGCTCTCAATATTGATAAAACCTATTTCATTCAGTTTGGGAACAGAGCTACAAATGTACCACTTAACATAATGATAAACGGGTCCCCTATCACAAAACTCACAGAGGGAAAATTCTTAGGAATCCATCTTGACAGTGGCCTAAAATTTCAAACACATATACAACAAATTTCCAAGAAAGTCTCAAAGACTGTGGGAATACTATCCAAGATACGGTACTATGTTCCACAACAAGCTCTCCTTACCCTATATCACTCACTCATTTACCCCTACCTCACCTATGGAATCTGCGCATGGGGCTCAACATCAATAACTCATCTCAGACCATTAATAACACATCAAAAGGCTGCAGTTAGAATGATAACAAATTCACACTCCAGACAGCATACTCCACCAATATTCAAAAATCTAAACTTACTCACCATACAAGACATCCATACTTTTTACTGTGCCTATTACATACATAGAACACTCTATGCAAATATTAACCCACCACTCAAACTTCTCCTTACCAACTTTAACAGGACACATGACCATAACACTAGACAGAGCACTCCTCGATGTTCCCCGTGTCCATCTAACACTATGCAAAAACTCAATGCATATAAAAGGCCCGAAAATTTGTAATTCATTACCTGTGATTGCCAAAGAAACCCTGCCTGTACCCCAATTCAAAACGATGCTAAAAAACCACCTTCTCACCCAAACCTAAGTGCACAATATCAAACATTCCCAACAAAGTTGATTAATCACTTAAATGTATAAACCTGATTAATCACTTAAATGTAAAAACCTGTTATGAATAATACATACTGAGCTAACTGTTACTACACATTTACATTATAATGACCACATAAACTGTATTTGCAATGCAACTAATTGTTTTAAATTGCTATCTCACTCAATTAATTGCATTGCTACAATTAATAGATTATTATGTTCAACTTATATCCAAATTTTACAACTTAGATACACAATTATACTTATTTTATGAATTATCAACCATAATTTTTTACCATGTAGTATACTATTACTTAATCTTAAGAATGCTCACAATGCACAGCATATTAGGGGCTTTTGGCATGTACACCTCATTTATATCATGTCTAAATAACAACATTGTATCATGTCTAAATAAACTATTATTATTATTATTATTATTATAAAACAAATCCTGCAGCACACAGTGCATAATGAGAGAGAAAAAACTGAAACCCGTAATTTTCGATTAAAACAGAGACTTTACAGTGCTTTTTCGTATATTTTTTATAGTTGTATTTGCGATTTCTTGGTCTCATTTGATAGAATGGAAGATATATTACAGATTTAGAGATGATTTTGATTGGTTTTAGTACTGGAAATGGCTTGAAACTGAGCTCAAAGTAGCAGAAATGTTCAAATGTAAACGAATGACCTCGCACGTCTAATACGCTCCAGCTGGTAGGTCTAATATATGTTCACAATTGTGGTGATATTATTTGTAAAATGATTACAATATTGCATAACATTAAATCTTCCATTTTTTGGTTTGAATAAAAATTCATTATGTGAATAAAAAATCAAAATGGAATTCATTTGTAAAGACTGAAAAAGTAACTAATGAACAGAGGAAATGTTAGTTTAGTGCCAGGAATGCCTGCATTGTTTATTTTGCACCCTATTTTGAAATTGGAATATTTTGAACTTTGAGTTAAAATGGCTAAATTACCAATTTCCAATCACTTTATTTTGTAGTTGAAACAGTTGACTAGGCGATTTCTTGTGCTCAATCGATAGAATGGAAGTAATACTAGTGAAATAGCTAAGAATTTGGTCGACTGGAATAATGTAATTGGCCTAAAATGGGAGTCAAAGTCGGCAAAATCACTGATGCGTAAATTTTGCTGACATCAAAATTCGTGAGAGCATAATTTTGTCAATTTTCAATCAAATTTCGTCCTTTTTGTTTTATTACCTTCAGAAAAAGATTCTCTACCATTTCATAAGAAAAAATAAGAAATTTTATTTTGGAAAATTCTTAGACACTGGTGCACCCCTTCCAAAAATGGCCTTGGACCCTGAAAGGGTTAAAATGCTTTATAATTGGTAATTTTTTGGGGTCTGGAATGGATTAATCCAATTTACATTATTTCTCATGGGAAAAATTGATTTAATATTCATACAACTCATTATTCGAACAGCCTCCTGGAAATGATTGAATTCGAATATCGAGGTACCACTGTACAATGTGCACTAGTTTAGTTGCTAAACTTGTATTTCATGATAAAGAAGGATGTGAGGGTGTTGACAATGTGTGTACATCTGCTCATTTCTCTCCACCACCTCTGCTCCTTACTGCTGTTTCTTTCATTGAAAATGTGAGGGGAAATGATGCTGAATTTTATTTTTTATTAAAATGAAATTATTAATATAAATAGTTTATATTTACAAAAGCATTCTTGCCAATTTCACAGCAGTGAGATGGATACACAGACCCTCAGCCTATCACAACAATTAAACCCAACGGTAACAAGCATTGAGGTTATAAATGGTCAAACAGCAAGTGGAAGTATGAACACTGACAACAGTTCAGCTCTCAATCAACAAAGGTAAGAGTAATTAATAATATGCAAGTACGTAAATACAGTTTAATTATCAACATTTATGTCTCTTCATAAACATGTCTTCCTCATAAAATCCAGAAGATGAAGTACAGCAATAGATATTAATATTTTCATGTATAATACTAGCTATATTGTCAAATTATGTGGTTTAAAGTGAATATATTTGATCACACTGCAACAGTTTTATTATTGTTCACATTACATACTGACACATCCCCATCTTAAGAACATAAGAAAAAAAGGAACATTGCAGCAGGCCTACTGACCCATGCGAGACAGGTCCATCACTCCCCGGCTTAGACCTGACTACCTGGAGTTAACCCTCTCCAGGTAGTCAGGTCACTTCCACTTAAGGAACATGGCATAAGACCTAGTAGCACAAGCTAGTCAGGTCCAACTCACACCCACCCACACCCACTCATGTATTTATCTAACCTATTTTTAAAACTACACAACGTCTTAGCTTCTATGACAGTACTCGGGAGTTTGTTCCACTCATCCACAACTCGATTACCAAACCAGTGCTTTCCTATATCCTTCCTGAATCTGAACTTTTCCAACTTGAAACTATTGCTGCGAGTCCTGTCTTGGCTGGATATTTTCAGCACGCTATTTACATCCCCTTTATTTATTCCTGTTTTCCATTTATACACCTCAATCGTATCCCCCCTAATTCTACGCCTTTCTAGAGAGTGTAGATTCAGGGCCCTCAGTCTATCCTCATAGGGAAGATTTCTGATACATGGGATCACCTTTGTCATCCTCCTCTGTACGTTTTCAAGTGCATTTATATCCATTCTGTAATACGGTGACCAGAACTGTGCAGCATAATCTAAATGAGGCCTAACCAAGGATAAATAGAGTTGAAGAACAACCTGAAGACTTCTATTATTTATACTTCTTGATATGAAGCCAAGGATTCTGTTAGCTTTATTGCGAACACTTATGCACTGTTGTCTTGGTTTCAGATTACATACTACTAACCAGAACTCCTAAATCCTTTTCGTAATCACAAGTATTAAGATCTACATTATTCACTTTATATGTGGCATGGTTATTGTCCTGCCCAACATTTAGAACTTTGCATTTGTCTACATTAAACTGCATCTGCCACTTCTCCGACCACTGCATCAGTCTATTCAAATCATCCTGGAGTGCTCTGATGTCCTCATTAGAATGAACTGGACGGCCTATTTTGGTGTCATCAGCAAATTTGCTTATGTTGCTATTTATTCCCTCATCTATGTCGTTTATGTAAATTGTGAACAAGGGGCCCAAAACTGACCCCTGTGGGACACCGCTTGAGACGTGCCCCCATTCTGATTTCTCCCCATTTATGCAAACTCTCTGCCGCCTACTTGTCAACCATGCCTCTACCCAGGAAAAAATTTCTCCTATTCCGTGTGCCTTAAGTTTCCTCAATAGCCTCTGATGTGGAACTCTATCGAAAGCCTTACTGAAGTCCATATATACAATATCATATTCATTACCATGATCTACCTCCTCAAACACCTTAGTGAAAAAAGTAAAACCGTGTTAAGATTCCTTAATCAATTTATGCCTTTCAAGATGGCTACGAATTGCCTCGGGAATTATAGATTCCATAAATTTACCAACTATGGAGGTAAGGCTTATTGTTCTATAGTTCGAAGCTAAGGACCTGTCACCTGCCTTCTATCTTGCATCTACCGAACCCACTGAAGTCACCATGATTATAAAGTCACTTAAGAATAAATCAGGGAATCTGTCTCAAGTCCCACCACTATTGTACAAGCAAGCGGCTCATGTCCTTTCTCCTGCTATTTCATTACTTTTTAACAATTCACTAGAAACTAGCACTTTCCCAGCACCCCTCAAGACAGCAAGGGTTACACCAATTCTCAAAGGTAGTGACCCCACAGATGTAAATAACTACAGGCTAATCTCGAACTTACCGTTGTTATCCAAAATTTTTGAGAAACTCGTGCACAAGAGATTATATTTGTTTATTACAGTACAAAACATACTCAACCCCTGCCAATTTGGCTTTAGAAAAAACAAAAGCACAAACGATGCAATTGTAAAAATGCTGAACCTACTTTACACAGCACTTGAAAACAAAAAATATCCGTTAGGACTCTTTATTGACCTAAGGAAAGCTTTTGATACAGTAGACCACGGCATCCTACTCCAAAAACTTGACCATTACGGTATAAGAGGCCACGCTCTTATGTATTTCAAATCCTATCTTACTAACAGGTATCAATACGTCACCATTAAAGACGCAACCTCATCTACACGCCCACTTGATACTGGAGTGCCACAGGGAAGTGTCCTTGGTCCCCTGCTCTTCCTCCTATACATCAATGATCTTCCCAACGTATCCCAACACCTGAAACCGATTCTCTTTGCTGATGATACGACTTATGTCATCTCCCACCCAAATCTTGCCTCACTCAACACCATTGTTAATGAAGAGCTACTAAAAATATCAACCTGGATGAGAGCCAACAAACTTACACTTAACACTGACAAAACCTTCTACATTATGTTTGGTAACAGAACAGGTGTTGCACAACACTCCTATTGCTAAACACAATGAGGGCAAATTCCTGGGCCTACACCTTGAGAGCAACCTGAATTTCAGCACCCATATCAACCACATAGCAAAAAAAGTATCCAAAATGGTTGGGATCCTCTCTTAAGATATGTTACTATGTACCGCAATCAGCCCTACTTACTCTATACTATTCACTCATCTATCCCTACCTCACCTATGCCTATGTGCTTGGGGATCAACAGCAACAACCCACCTAAAACCAATATTAACTCAACAAAAAGCCGCAGTAAGAATTATCACGCAATCCAATCCCAGGCAACACCCCCCCCCCCACTCTTCAAAGACCTAAATTTACTCACTGTTCAGAACATCCACTCTTACTACTGTGCAACCTACATGTACAGAACCATAAATTCCAATATTAACCCTGAACTAAAACGCTTTCTTGGTAGTTGTGACAGGACCCATAGGCACAACACCAGACACGAAAATCTCTATGACATTCCCCGTGTCTGACTAAATCTTTACAAACGTTCAGTGTACATTAAAGGGTCTAAAATCTGGAACTCCCTACCTGAAAACTCCAAAACTGCAGACTCAGCTACCATTTTCAACACTATCATCAAAAAACATCTTATCTCACTAACACACCCCACCATCACCTAAACACATGAAAACCACCGATTCACGCACACACACACACACATACATACATCCTCCTCATCTACACCAACACTAACCCAAAGGATAGTAAACATAAAATCCCGAATAATATAGCTATTGTCTAATAAATCTCAAACTAGTCTTAAATTTGCCTGATATACTCCAATATAGGAGCTTTAATAGAAACTATGTAACATGCCAATACTAAACCATTCTTATTACTAATTTTACAATCTAAATATTCTGAACTACCTCACTATTGTAAATCTATTTAATCATTTGAAATTTGTATTCATTGTAATTTGTAATACAATCTGATTATTCTGAACTACCTCACTATTGTAAATCTATTTAATCATTTGAAATTTGTATTCATATGTAATTTGTAATATAGATTAAAAACTAGTATTAAGTCTGCCCGAAATGCCTAGCATGCCCAGACATGCTAGGCATGCTAACGGCCATCTTTGTAATTATTGTCTTCTAAATGTAAAACACACATTGCAATTTTTACAGAGAAATAAATAATCTTAATCTTAATCTTAAATAGGTATTACATTTGCCATTTTCCACTTGTCTGGCACTATGCCAGTTTGTAGTGATATATTGAAAAGATTTGCCAAAGGCTTGCTAAGTTCCTCTTTACATTCCTTTAAAACTTTTGCAAACAGTTCATCAGGGCCTGGGGATTTGTTAGGTTTTAATTTCTCTATTTGTCTGAGGACCATGTCACTAGTTACCCCAATCGAGCATAGTTTATTATCTTCCTGTTGTACATAATTTATTATTTCTGGAATTTCGCTAGTATCTTCCTGAGTAAAAACTGAGAGGAAGTAAGTACGTATTGAAAATTTCACACATCCTAAATGATTAATTTATCTGCAATAATTCTCCCGGAAATATCTGCAGCACCACAAGTTTTTCAAACTAGGTCTTTCACCCCATCAGTCCATATTCTACCCATCCCTTCCCATTATCATGTGTATTAACCTGTTAATTGTCCAAATGTAGATCTATGTTGTCACTGCTAGCGCTCCGAATATTTTGAATTTTTTTTATTTTTAAATAAAGAGGGCAATTTTCTGTGTGTAATGAACGAATGAACGAGGACTCTCAGGTAAGTACCCACGAAGGGCGAGCGGGAAGTGGGGACAGACGAAGAATAGCCGGTGAGAGGAATTGCTGCAGTCGAAGAAAAAGAGTCAGGACTAAACCCAACCGCTAGGCATTGTGAAGCTTATGGAACAGCAACACATAAGGCAGGGGAACACTCAAAAGGCGGCATACTGGCTGGCTGCATCTTGCTTGGTGGGCGAAAGTCAATCTTGATGGTGATTGGTTGTTGAGAGGCGGCAGGAAGACGAGTAGACTGGTAGGATGGCTGCTGTATGATGATTGGTTGGTGGAGAGAAGTTATTTGGAGTTATGACGATATTTCACAGGTTCATAGTTTGTGACAATTACGGTTCCATTTTCAAAAGTCTTGAAGCGAGACACAGGAAGGACGTTGAGCCTGGTTGTCCTGTTCCAACCTGGTTTGCCTTCTCCATGTCGTAAGCTTTGTGTGTAATAAGACCAAAAAAAATGTTTTAGGGGTCAATACTTACCGAGATGTAAGGCCGTGAAATTGGCGCTGGATGCTCACCTGACAGCAACATGGAGTCCTGCTGTTTGCAGAAGTGATGCCGATATACCTTTTTTTCTGTTTTTTTTTATTTATATAATTTTTATGTTCTGATAATTACAATTTGTAGTTATTCTTGTGATTTTATAGCCAATCATTGTTCTGATACTAAAATTAGGTACTGAAATAGTACTCAAATATACAGTGACAGGTGAACATTTTCACCTGCCTTGGTCACATACTATTGTCTAGAAGTGTATACAAAGTATTTATAGGTCCCAGTAATGTTTTAGACATGCTGGAGTATGTTTAACTCCTCGAAGCATGGAGTAAGACGAGTGTCATTCCACTGCTGACAGTGCAGCAGTGGAGTGTCACTTCATTGTGCAATGCTCCAGTGAACCTTGGCTTTATTTGGTCTCACTGTTACACATAAGATGTCTGTCTGTCTGTCTATCTGTCTGACTGTCTATCTGTCTGACTGTCTATCTGTCTGTCTCTGCTTATCTGTCTTTCTGTCTGCCTGTGTGTGTCTGTCTTCCTGTCTCTCTGTCTCAGAGAGAGCTGCTCATGAACCAACAGGTATTACACATGATGCAGAGTCATCACATCTGATTTCTGAACAAGTGAAAATGTGTATTACTTGCCAGTCATGCTTATTATGCCTTATATCTACAAGCACAGTATGGATTTTTTTGGGTTATCCTAGGTAATTTACACTATGTATGATAACTGTACTTATGTGTACCTATGAGGTAGAGACATAGACGGAGACAGAGATGGACAGACAAAGATAGACAGAGACAGAGATAGACAGAGACAGAGATAGACAGAGACAGAGATAGACAGAGATAGACAGAGACAGAGATAGACAGAGACAGAGATAGACAGAGACAGAGATAGACAGAGACAGAGATAGACAGAGACAGAGATAGGCTGAGACAGAGATAGACAGAGATGGAGATAGAGATGGAGATAGACAGAGATAGACAGAGACAGAGATAGACAGAGACAGAGATAGGCTGAGACAGAGATAGACAGAGATGGAGATAGAGATGGAGATAGACAGAGATAGACAGAGACAGAGATAGGCTGAGACAGAGATAGACAGAGATGGAGATAGACAGAGATAGAGACAGAGATGAAGATACACAGATAGATACAGATAAAGATAGATACAGCCAAAGTCAATCAGCCAGCCAGCCAGTCAGTCAGCCTGCCGAACACATATTACACACGTTCCAGAATCATTTCTCTTTACTTAGGGCATAGGTTATAGGACTAGGGTCAGCGAACTTTTTTGGGTATTACCCCAAAACAAATTTGTGTACAGCGAAATTACCCACTAGACTTGAAAGTCCACAGGTGAGTCTGGAAAACCACAAGGAGCATTCAAATTCAAAATAGTTTATTGAATCCATTTGTATGGAGAATAGTCATACAAACTGGAAAGTATGTACAGTGGACCCTCGCTATTCGAACACTCCAAAGCTCACCCTTTTATGTAAGTTTATTATTGTAAGTGCTTTTATAAGTGTATTTTTTGGGGTCTGAAATGGACTAATCTAATTACATCATTACTTATGGGAATAAATTTGTTTGGTAACAGCACTTGAACAGCATTCTGGAATTAGGGTGAGTTTTGGAGTGTTCGAATAGCGAGGTTCCACTGTATTTTACATGATAAAGTAACTTTAAAAATAAAACACAAAATTAACAAAGTAATAAAATAAAAAATAAACTGCATGAAATAAAAATAGAAACAGACAAATTTAATAAAAATCTCATTTAGGAATTAAAGAATTTCATTGAAAATGTTTTCACTTCAGGTTTTGGAGCAATGATGTTGTTTCATTTTTGATACATCATCATCAAAATTAGGGCTTTTTGATGTCAGAACAATAAAATCTTTCTTTCTTTCAACAAACTGGCTGTATCCCACTAAAGCAGCGTGGCCCAAAAAGAAAAACAAAAGTTTCTCTAGCTCCTTGCTCCCGGGATTTGAGTCACCTCTTACGACACGCATGGCTTATGGAGGAAGAATTCTGTTCCACTTCCCCATGGAGATAAGAGGAAATAAACAAGAACAAGAACAAGAACTAGTATGAAAATAGAAGAAAACTCAGAGGGGTGTGTATATATATATATATATATATATATATATATATACAGTGGTACCTCGACTTACGATGGTCCCCAAACTCACCCTTTTATGTAAGTTTATTTTTTTAAACGCTTTTGTAAGTGTAATTTTGGGGATCTAAAAGGACTAGTCTATTTTATATCATTCCTTAAGGGGATAAATTCGTTTGGTAATGGCACTTGAACAGTATTCTGGAATGAAAAAATATCGTAAGTCGAGGTACCACTGTATATATATATATATATATATATATATATATATATATATATACAGTGGTCCCACTAGTAACGAAAAAACTTCATCCCAGAAACCTGCTCAAGTGCCATTACCAAACGAATTTACTCCCTTAAGGAATAATGTCACGTAGGTTAGTTTATTTCAGGCCCAAAAAAATACACTTCCACAAGCACTTACAATATTATACTTACATAATTGTACGATTTCCGGGGTGCTCGTATGGCTTATTTCCACTCTGGTCCTTAGATAGTAATAGTAATCTTTATTTCAGAATAATACAATGTTTGTACAGAGATGGGTGATATTTAGGTGTGCATGCAGAAGACTCATTGTTATGCAGAGAATTTTGGGCAAACTGCCTGAAATTTTAGGGTGTTGTTGTGTTGCATCCTGGGAAGGACCTTAAAACTCGAAGTAAAATAAGCAATACTTCTTGCTTGCCTTTGGATATCGGTTTATCCAAGCCCGTGGCCTGGTGGCAAAAGCTCTCACTTCACATGCTGAGGGTTCGGGTTCAATTCCTGGCAAGGATGGAAACATTGGGCGTGTTTCCTTACACCTGTTGTCCCTGTTCGCCCATTAGTAAAAATGGGTACCTGGGTGCTAGTTGGCTGGTGTGGGTCACATCCTGAGACAAAATTGACCTAGTTTAGCCAAAATGAGAGCATTTCAGCTAAATTAGGTTTATAACAAGAGGCTTTCTGTATAGTAGTACAGTGGACCCCCGGATTATGATATTAATCCGTTCCAGAGGGCTTATCGTAAACCGAAAATATCGTAATCCGAATCAATTTTCCCCATAAGAAATATTATTATTATTATTATTATTAACACATCGGCCGATTCCCACCAAGGCAGGGTGGCCCGAAAAAGAAAAACTTTCATCATCATTCACTCCATCACTGTCTTGCCAGAGGGGTGCTTTACACTACAGTTATAAAACTGCAACATTAACACCCCTCCTTCAGAGTGCAGACACTGTACTTCCCATCTCCAGGACTCAAGTCCGGCAAGCTTTTCTTATTCGTTTTTTTAGTAAGTGTGTACAGGAGAAGGGGTTACTAGCCCATTGCTCCCGGCATTTTAGTCGCCTTATACGACACGCATAGCTTACGGAGGAAGAATTCTTTTCCACTTCCTCATGGACAATAGAGGAAATAAAGAAGAACAAGAGCTATTAAGAAAAAGAAGAAAAACATAGATGTGTGTATGTATATATATATAGCTAGATATACCTATTATCCAGCGTGTTTATGAGACAGAAAAAAGACACCAGCAATCCTACCATCATGTAAAACAGTTTCAGGTTTCTGTTTCACAGTCACCTGGCAGGACGGTAGTACCTCCCTGGGTGGTTGCTGTCTACCCAAAAGTATTAAAATAAATTCTTTTTGTACAACATATAGACATTAAATTACACAGAAAACAATGAAAAATATACATAATTTAATACTGTACTACAATAACATGTCACTTACCTTTATTGAAGAGTTGTTGATGTGTGGAAGATGGGAGGAGGGGGAAAGATGGAGGAGTTGCAAGTGTTTGGAAGGGGAATCCCCTTCCATTAACACTGCAGGTACCAAGTTCTTTTCTGGGATTACTGGCCTTTTTTTTTTTAATGCCACTAGGACCAGCTTGAGAGTCACTGGACCCCTCTCTCACAAAAAATCTGTCCAGGGAGCTCTGTGTCTGGCGATTCTTTAAAACATCCCTGAAATGGGACACCACAGTGTCATTGTACAGGTTGCCAGCACGGCCTGCAACAGCTTTGTTAGGGTGATATTCATCCATAAAGCCTTGCACCCTGCTCCACATTCCACAAATCTCCTTACTCATTGAAGAAGGCAACTTACTCCATCTCTGTTCCCCTCCTCTTCTGAACCATTTTCCTGAACTGTGGTCTGTTGTTGCTGTTGCTGTTGAAGCTCTTGCAGATCTTCAGTGGTTATCTCTTCATTGTCCTCCTACACCAACTCTTCCACATCCTCGGTACTAACATCCAACCCCATGGACTTGCCCAGTGCCACAATTTCTTCCACAACAGGCTCAGGCTCAGGGTTCTGAGGCTCATCCCCAAAACCTTCAAAATCCCTCTCTTGGACACAGTCTGGCCACAATTTTCTCCAGGCAGAGTTCAAAATCCTGGTAGTCACTCCCTCCCAAGCCTTACCTATAAGGTTTACACAATGCAGGATATTGAAACGATCTTTCCAAAACTCTTTTAGGGTCATATTAATGTCTGTGGTCACTTGAAAGCACTTTTCAAACATTGCTTTGGTGTAGAGTTTTTTAAAGTTTGGAATGACCTGCTGGTCCATGGGCTGGAGGAGAGGAGTGGTATTAGGGGGCAAGAACTTCACTTTGATGAACTTAAAGCCCTGCACAATTTGCTCTGCCAAGTCTGGAGGATGACAAGGAGCATTGTCCATTATCAGGAGGCACTTAAGTGGCAAATTATTTTCCTCAAGATATTTCTTCACACTGGGGCCAAACACTTCATGGAACCAATCCAAGAAAATTTCCCTCGTGACCCATGCCTTATTGTTAGACTTCCACATCACACACAAATTAGCCTTGGGGACACTGCATCTCTTAAACACTCTGGGATTTTCAGAGTGATACACCAATAAAGGCTTCACTTTAAAATCTCCGCTAGCATTAGCACACAACATAAGAGTTAACCTGTCTTTCATAGGCTTGTGTCCTGGCAGTGCCTTTTCCTCCTGTGTAATGAAGGTCCTGTTTGGCATTTTCTTCCAAAGCAGGCCTGTTTCGTCACAATTGAACACTTGTTGGGGTTGGAATTGTTCAGCCTCTATGTACCCCTGGAATTCCTGCACATATTTTTCAGCCGCACTTTTGTCACAACTGGCTGCCTCACCATGCCTTATCACACTATGTATGCCACTACGCTTCTTAAATCTGTCAAACCAGCCTTTGCTGGCTTTAAATTCGTTCACTTCAGCACTCGTTGCAGGCATTTTCTTGACGAGATCATCATGCAACTGCCTTGCTTTTTCAGATATTATCGCTTGTGTAACACTATCTCCTGCTAATTTTTTCTCGTTGATCCACACCAACAACAAATTTTCCACATCTTCCAGCACTTGCGATCTCTGTTTTGTGATCATATTTGCACCTTTCGCAACAACAGTTTCCTTGATTTTATTTCCCTTTGCCACAATGGTAGCGATGGTTGAATAGGCTTTTCCATACAGTCTGGCCAGCTCAGCAATACGCACTCCACTTTCATATTTTGCTGTTATCTCCTTCACTTCTACCATATTTCTCAGCCTCTTTACCACAGGGCTGGCACTAGGAGCTTTCTTTGGACCCATGGTGGCTTATTTAGCAGTTGCAAGCACTAAAAACAATGGAATAATGACAAAATGTATGGTATGAATGCATGGGTGGCGGGGGTGGCACTCACTCGCTGGTAAACAATGGCACACTGACTGTGGATGGCACGTTGTGCCGTTCCAGGGCACGTGTACACGTCCAAGACGAATAGCGTATTTCAAGTGGATCATCGTAAACTGAGCCAATATTTTTATGAAAAAATGTATCGCTAACCGAATTTAGCGTAATCCAATGCCATCGTAATCCGGGGGTCCACTGTATTATATATTCACCATTTTCGTCCCTTGTGCAAGTTGATTTCATACATTCCAATTCATCAGAGTAATAGATGGCAGTGCCTCCTCCTGGTTGGTCAGGCCTGCAGTTATGTATGGCTGTGTAACCAGGTATGGTAAATATGTCCGGGACGTGCGGTTGTCGTGCCGGCTCCCAAGTCACTGCTGACATTGTGGTGTTGCCATCCGCTGCAGTCCTTACCCGCTTTACATCATTGCCAACTTAAGAAATGGTCCCTACAAATTAGATTTTTAATTTTATTAAGAAACTACAAATTATTTGTTTGAAAAATATAACTTTTGTAATTTGCTTCTTTTATTAAATAATAAATTTTTGTGCAGTTTTATATACATGTATATGTTTATTGAGCCTTCATTACCCCCGATATTTAAAATTTTTCCCCATTTGGGGTAATTTACCCAAGTTCCCCGACTAGTGTTATATGAAATTTTGGCAGGATGAGACAGCAACCGCCCAGGGATATACTACCATACTGCCAAGTGAGTGTAAAACGGAAGCCTGTATTTGTTTTATATGATGGTAGGATTGCTGATGTCTTTTTTCTGTCTCATAAACATGCAAGATTTCAGGTACATCTTGCTACTTCTACTTACATGTAGGTCACACTACTACACATGCATGTACAAGCATATATATACACACCCCTCTGGGTTTTCTTCTATTTTTCTTACTAGTTCTTGTTCTTGTTTGTTTCCTCTTATCTCCATGGGGAAGTGGAACAGAATTCTTCCTCCGTAAGCCATGTGTGTCGTAAGAGGCGACTAAAATGCCAGGAGCAAGGGGCTAGTAACCCCTTCACCTGTGTATTATATTACTAAATGTAAAAGGAGAAACTTTCGTTTTTCCTTTTGGGCCACCCCGCCTTGGTGGGATACAGCAGGTGTGTTGAAAGAAGAAAAGACACTACCAGTGGTATTAAAATTGAAAGAATGTGGCACAAATGTTGCACATGGGTTATTATTGAGGTTTTTGATATTTCCTCAACCACCTGTGGCCACATCCATCTCAAAGCACAAAACTCATGGTCAGCATCACTTTGCTCTTAAAAGGGGAGTGTTAATACGACATGGCATCAGCGATTCCCTGGAGTTTGCCACACTGTTTGCTCTAGCTGTCGCTCATTTGAACTGGTGCTCCCACAAGGTACTAAGTGATCCCAGATTTTTTTAATACAGTGCACACTGACTGTTAAGACCCATTCTATACTGACCAAACATCTCAGGTCAGTCATGTCAAATTTGGAGGCAGGAAAAATAAAATGTTGATCTACGTTTGGAGTGCTAGCAGTAAGAATGTAAATTTACGTTTGGAGTGCTAGCAGTAAGAATGTAGATTTATGTTTGGATAGTTAAGAGGTTAATGACACTATAATAAATGTTCTTCCAGGATTTTTCTGGCATCCCAGTACAATAGGTGCTTCTTCATTGAATTTTAGTAGTTTTTTGAACCTACCATCCTTCTTGCATTATTACTAATTGTATACAGTAAGTTCTTTTATAAAGCTCCTCTGTATAGTGAGGGGTGGGGATAATTACAGTTTTGAACTGCAGTATCAGTACCCCTCTGGCAGGACAGTGATGGAGTGAGTGGAGGTGAATGTGTTTCTTGTTTTTTGGGTCACCCTGCTCGGTCAATTTTTTGCTTTGAGTTGCGAGCCAAAATCTGAGCTTCAGATACGCCGCAACTAGTTCTTGGCGTATCTGAAGTCAAATCCAACTCTGTACTCAGAGGAATGTCAGGTACTTCATCCCATCCCACATGCTCTTCCAAGACATAACTGGAAGGATAATACTCCCACACTAATCCCAGATTGTAGTGAGGCACCTCGTCCCTTGTTTGGTTTTTGTATAAATCAAAAAGAAGAGGTAACCTCCATTTCAACACTCAGAGTTTTTTCCAGAAACATTAAGGTTGGTGGACTACTGATAGTGGTGGGTGGAGTAGTGATGGTGGTCGGTGGAGTAGTGATGGTGGTGAGTGGAGTAGTGATAGTGGTGGGTGGAGTAGTGATAGTGGTGGGTGGAGTAGTAATGGTGGTGGGTGGAGTAGTGATGGTGGTGGATGAAGTAGTGATAATGGTGGGTGGAGTAGTGATAGTGGTGGGTGGAGTAGTGATGGTGGTGGGTGGAGTAGTGATGGTGGTGGATGAAGTAGGGATAATGGTGGGTGGAGTAGATATGGGTGTGGGTGGAGTAGATATGGTGGTGGGTGGAGTAGTGAGGGTGGTGGGTGTAGTGGAGATGGTGGTGGGTGGAGTAAAGATGGTGGTGGGTGGAGTAGTGAGGGTGGTGGGTGGAGTAGTGAGGGTGGTGGGTGGAGTAGTGAGGGTGGTGGGTGGAGTAGTGAGGGTGGTGGGTGGAGTAGTGAGGGTGGTGGGTGGAGTAGTGAGGGTGGTGGGTGGAGTAGTGAGGGTGGTGGATGGAGTAGTGAGGGTGGTGGGTGGAGTAGTGAGGGTGGTGGGTGGAGTAGTGAGGGTGGTGGGTGGAGTAGTGAGGGTGGTGGGTGGAGGAAAATTTATTTGATACTGTATACAGTGGACCCACGGTGTTCGTTATGCTCCAAACTCGAACAATTATGTAAGTGTATTTTTGTAAGTGCTTTTGTAAGTGTAAAAGGACTTGTCTAATTTACATTATTTCTTATGGGAATAAATTTGTTTGGTAATGGCACTTGAACAACATTCTGGAATGAATAAATTACGAAAACCGGGAGTCCACTGTATGAGCAAATTGAGTTACGAGCTCGGTCACGGAATGAATTAAGCTAGTAAGTAAGGTACCACTGTACTACATATACATATCCAAAATTGAAAAGTGCTTGGAAAGGTCTTCATAGTATATAGTCTTAAGTTTTAGATGCACTTTTTCTATTGCATTTACAAAATATCATGCTATATAGAGAAATTTCTTTATTTTAATCACTTTGAAAAATAACTAATTTGTATTTCACTCCACAAAATAATTTTCACCTTTTTATTTTACAGGCCTGTACAGCCCAATATGCAATTTTGTGAAAACAATGATCCATTGTCAGGGTTTGTTATTGTTCAGCGAACTTATACCTCTTGTGACTCAGCATTCTCTAAGCTAAAAGACTCTTCAAAATTTTCCTGCTTGCCTGTGAAGTCCTTCTGGTCTAATAAAACGTGAGTGTGCTATATGTACCAAGTTATTTAGCCCTAGCATCTTTTTTGTTACTCAACACCTCCAAGGATTGAATACCATTTTCAAACACTGTCTTATTATATGTTTAAACTCTATCAGATTAAGCAAAACTTCTGTACTGCCATTTCTTGTAAACCATGGCACTGTTTTACCACTACATTTTCATAGAACTTTCTAGTATTCTTTTAGCAGATCATCATCCTTTATTTAGAGTCATGGCCTCTTGGTGTGACAGTTCATCATGTTAGGAAGTCTTTCTTGTCGGTTTTATAATCTTGAATGTAATGATTATATATACGTATATTTTTTAACACACCTGCTGCTTCCCACCCTTGGCCCCAAAAAGAAGAAACTATTTCACTGTCACTCACACCATAACTGTCTTGCCAGAAGGGTGCTGATACTACAGTTCAAAACTGCAAATATCCCCATCCCTCCTTCATAGTGCAGGCATTGTATGTCCCATCTCCAGGACTCAAGTCCAGCTAACTGGTTTCCATGAATCTCTTCATAAATGTTACTTTGCTAACATTCTAACAGCACATCAAATCATAAAAACCACTTGCTTCCACTCACTCCTATCTAACACTCTCACACCTGCTGGATGTTTAAGCCCCTTGTACACAAAACCTCCTTTACCCCTTCCAACCTTTCCTAGAAGAACCCATACCCTGCCTTCCCTCTGCTACAGATTTATATGCCCTCAAAGTCATCCTGTTTTGTTCCATCCTCTCTAAATGTCTGAACCACCTTAACAACCCCTCTTCAGTTCTCTGGATAATACTTTTAGAAACCCTGCACCTCCTCCTAATCTCCAAGCTATGACTTCTCTGCATAATATTTACACCACACATTACCCTCAGACATGACATCTCCACTGCCTCCAGCCTTCTCTTTGTTGCAACATTCACCACCCATGCTTCACACCCATATAAGAGCGTTGGTGCCACTATACTCTCATACATTCCCCTCTTTTATTTCATGGATAATGTTCTTTATCTAAACAGAATCCTCAGTGCATCATTCAACTTTTTCCTCCTTTCCACCTTATCTTTCATAGACCCATCTACTGACAAGTCCACTCCCAGATATCTGACCACATACACTTCCTCCATATTCCCTCTAATCTGATATTTAATCTTTCTTTTCCTAAATTTTTTATTATCCTCATCACATATCCTACCTCAGCTCATTTCAAAGCTCGTCAGCAGTCGACTAACACCCAGGTACCTACTTACTACTAGGTGAGGAGGGGCAGCAGGTCTAAGGAAACATGCCCAGTGTTTCCATCCATGCCAGGGATCAAACCATAGACACTTAGTATGTGAGCTGAGTTCATTACCAACTGAGCCATGAGGTCTTCCTGCAGAGGTACACAGCACAGTCACTGGAAATTTGAAAAAAAAAAAATATATGATGAACAAATTATTGAATATGGGGCACCACAATCATAGCTGTGCTCCTGTAGCTTCAGATAACTAATTACATACAGTGGACCCCCGAGTAACGAACACCCCGGAAATCGTACAATTATGTAAGTATAATATTGTAAGTGCTTTTGTAAGTGTATTTTTTGGGGTCTGAAATGGACTAACCTACTTGACATTATTTCTTAGGGAGTAAATTCGTTCAATATATTTATAGATGGGGTTGTAAGAGAAGTGAATGCGAGGGTCTTGGCAAGAGGTGTTAAGCTAAAAGATAAAGAAGCAAATACAAAGTGGGAGTTGTCACAGTTGCTTTTTGCTGATGACACTGTGCTTTTGGGAGATTCTGAAGAGAAGTTGCAGAGGTTGGTGGATGAATTTGGTAGGGTGTGTAAAAGAAGAAAATTGAAAGTGAATATAGGAAAGAGTAAGGTGATGAGGATAACAAAAGAATAGGTGATGAAAGATTGGATATCAGATTGGAGGGAGAGAGTATGGAGGAGGTGAATGTATTCAGATACAGTGGACCCCCGGTGTTCGTCCATTTTTCGTAACAGAATGCTGTTCAAGTGCCATTACCAACCGAATTTATTCCCTTAAGAAATAATGTAAAGTAGACTAGTCCTTTTAGACCCCCAAAACTACATTTATAAAAGCATTTAAAAAATACACTTACATAAAAGGGAGTGTTTTGAGCAGGACGAACACCGGGGGTCCACTGTATTTGGGAGTGGACATGTCGGCGGATGGGTCTATGAAGGATGAGGTGAATCATAGAATTGATGAGGGGAAAAGGGTGAGTGGAGCACTGGAGTCTGTGGAGACAAAGAACCTTGTCCATGGAAGTAAAGAGGGAATGTATGAGAGTATAGTTATACCAACGCTCTTATATGGGTGTGAAGCATGGGTGATGAATGTTGCAACGAGGAGAAGGCTGGAGGCAGTGGAGATGTCATGTCTGAGGTCAATGTGTGGTGTGAATATAATGCAGAGAATTCGGAGTTTGGAAATTAGGATTAGGTGCGGGATTACCAAAACGATTGTCCAGAGAGCTGAGGAGGGGTTGTTGAGGTGGTTTGGACATGTAGAGAGAATGGAACGAGACAAAGTGACTTCGAGAGTGTATAAATCTGTAGTGGAGGAAGGCGGGGTAGGGGTCGGCCTAGGAAAGGTTGGAGGGAGGGTAAAGGAAGTTTTGTGTGCGAGGGCTTGGACTTCCAGCAAGCATGTGTGAGCGTATTTGATAGGAGTGAATGGAGGCATATGGTTTTTAATACTTGACGTGCTGTTGGAGTGTGAGCAAAGTAACATTTATGAAGGGATTCAGGGAAACCGGCAGGCCGGACTTGAGTTCTGGAGATGGGAAGTACAGTGCCGGCACTCTGAAGGAGGGGTGTTAATGTTGCAGTTTTATAACTGTAGTGTAAAGCACCCCTCTGGCAAGACAGTGATGGAGTGAATGATGATGAAAGTTTTTCTTTTTCGGGCCACCCTGCCTTGGTGGGAATCGGCCGATGTGTTAATAAAAAAAAAAAAAAAAAAATTCGTTCGGTAATGGCACTTGAGCAGGCTTCTGGAATGAATTTTGTTCGCTACTCGGGGGTCCACTGTACAGTAATTTGTATTGCATTTCCCATAGTTCACATAGTTTATAATTCCTTCTTGCAAGGACTATAAAGATCAGAAACTTGTAGCACACTGCTGGTGACATTACCTCATCTTTGAAGACCTAGAAGTGAATTCCTGTGCATCTTATACATGCAGAACTGAATTCCGATGCTTTCCAATGCAATGCTGTGTGGACAAGTGCTTCCCAGTGCTTGAGTGGCTACAGTATTGCAGAGCTCAAGTCTGATTTTCAAATGATTTAAAAAATATTTCAGGCTCCAACTCTGAAAAAATGAGGTACCAATGACACAGATTTCTACACATTAAAATACTATTCATTACAGGTATGACTATACTGTATTGTCTCTTCTCCTCCCTATCAAATGCTACCTTTGCAAAAGCACACTGTTTCCTAGTTTGCTTAAATGAGTTTTGCCAGAAAAATGATAAGATGGATAATGAGAACCTTTAAAACTAGGGACACCAAGCCCATGAAAATTCTCTTCAACTCGCTTGTTCTATCTAGGCTGGAAAACTGCTGTACACTAACTGCCCCCTTCTAGGCAGGCGAAATTGCTGACCTGGAGAGTGTACAAAGAACTTTCACGGCACACATAAGTACAATAAGGCACCTAAATTACTGGGAACAGTTGAAGTCCCTTGATTTGTATTCCCAGGAGTGCAGGCAAGAGAGATACTTGATAATATACACTTGGAAAATCCTAGAGGTATTAGTACCAAACTTACACACGAAAATCACTCCTTATGAAAGCAAAAGACTCGGCAGGAGATGTAACACATACTCAAATACATACATGTATACATAAGTGCACATATACAGCCTCTCCTCACTTAGCAACGTACTCGTTTACTCACAACTCGGACTTATGATGGGCTCTCTGACCAGTATGTATACCTATAATGTATATTAGAGCTGATTTCCTCTATTCCGTTTATTACGATATATATTGCACTACTGTATAAACATTTAAAAATACAGTGGTACCCCAAGTTTCGGCCACCTCCCAACTCAAACAATTATGTAAGTGTACGTATTATTGTAAGTGCTTTTGGAAGTGTATTTTGGGGGGTCTGAAATGGACTAATCTAATTTACATTATTGCTTATGGGAACAAATTTGTTCTGTAACTGCACTTGAACAGCCTTCTGGATCGAATTATGTATGGCCGAAACTCGGGGTTCAACTGTATACTAAAAATGTTATAAATGGTGCAAAGGTGACATTAAAACAATATCAAAGATGGTTGACACAGACCCACTACCATTATAGTATGCTCCTTGCTTAGCGACAAATTCGTTTACTGACATGATCTTAAAAACAGAACTCCATTGTTAAGTTAGGAGAGGTTGTATACAGAAGGCTGAAGAGGGGTTGTTGAGGTGGTTTGGTCATTTGGAGCAGATGGAGCAAAATAGGATGACTTAGAGGGTGTATAAATCTGTAATGGAGGGGAGGATGGGTAGAGGGTCCTCCTAGGAAAGGATGGAGGGAGGGGGGTAAAAGAGGTTTTGTGTGCAAGGGGCCTGGACATGCAGCAGGCATGTGTGAGTGTGTTATTTAGGAGTGAATGGAGACGAATGGTTTTTGGGACCTGATGAGCTGTTGGAGTGTGAACAGGGTAATATTTTGTGAAGGGATTCAGGGAAACCGGTTGGCTGGACTTGAGTTCTGGGGGTGGGAAGTACAATGCCTGCACTTTAAAGGAGGGGTTTGGGATATTGGCTGTTTGGAGTAATATCTACACTGTCATATCTGGGCACCTCTGCAAAGACAGTAATTGTATATGAATGATGGTGAAAGTGTTTCTTTCATTTTTGGGTCACCCTGCCTCAGTGGGAGACGGCCAGTGTGTTGGAAAAAAAAAAGTACAGAAAGACATGCAAGCACAAACATACACATAGGTATACATATTGTTATATTTTACTGCATTCTAATTTTATGAACACCCTCCACTGTTCCTTTTTGTTTCATTGAGGTAGAGAAGGCTGGGCTTGTGGAACATGAGGATACTTTTCTCTGAGCATACAGCAACTGAAATATGTACATATAGTGATTATTATATTAAAAACTGCACTAAAACCAATTGGGTCATTCAGCACAAGGAGCATTAGAGGCTCAATCTTCTTTGTTCTAAAACTATAAACAGTGCTACAGTCATGTTTTGTTTTTATACAGAGCTTGTACTGTGGTTGTCAATGGAGTAAATGTTGCCACAGCTCAAGGAGACAATAAGAAAACTGCCAGGGAAGCAGCTGCAACCAAAGCTTTGGAGTTTCTTTCTCAGCGTTGTTACACACTTAAGGTACTGTACCAGATGAGTATACAGGTTCTCCTTGACTTATGATGGGGTTACATCCTGACAAACCCACCGTAAGTCAAAAATATCTTAAGTCAAATAAGATTTTTTTTTTTCAACGAACCAGCCGTATCCCTCCAAGACAGGATGACCTAAAAAGAAAAATGAAAGTTTCTCTTTTTAAATTTAGTAATGTATACAGGAGAAGTGGTTACTAGCTCCTTGCTCCTGGCATTTTAGTCGTTTCTTACGACACGCATGGCTTACGGAGGAAGAATTCTGTTCCACTTCCCCATGGAGGATGACTATGATATGCTAAATAAATTAGTAAATAAATAACTACTGTCACTTAATAAGTACATAAAAAATAATTACTGTAACTAACTAAATACCAGTATTGAAAAGTAACTAAATGAATACAAGTTACGGACTTGCCGCCTTCATGCTGTGTAATTATCTCAAGTTTTATCTCCAAAGTAATTACTTTTGCACCATCGTAAAGTCAAAATATCGTGAGTCGAATCATCGTAAGTCGAGGAGCACCTGTACATGTATGGCTTTTCAGTTTGAGTCTATCAAATGAAGTGATCTGCCCTAGAATCAATTTTTTTTTAAGACTTTCTGCTATATTTACACTACCCTTTTGTGAATGAATGTGATATACAGATTTTTAAGTTTGCATTAAAACTAACGTAGCACTTAAATGTATCTTTGCTCTGTATATATGGATTATAATGTTATTCTACTTGTGTTAGGTTTTAAAATTTTGTTAGTATTATTTATTGTCAATGAAATATTAAATTTTTGATTTTTCAAAATGATTTTCACATTAGCTGTTTTAGAAATAAATTTTTAATGTATTTTGCTTTAATTGTAAAATAGTAATTGGCATATAAGCCAAGATTACAAGCTGACGTACACTGTACACTGTGTTAAGAAGTAATATAGTAAATCCTCTTATAATGTTCTTGAAAATCAGTGCTTTATGAAAAGTACCTTTATGTAAAGGGAAGAACATATGGGAAAAATAAAGTTATCTTCCAAATATAGTCAGTCATTCCTCCAAATATAGTCAGTCATTCCTCCAAATAGTATTCACCAAACAGGAAACCATGCTTAGAAACAATATAGATGAACTATTTAACCCTTTCAATGGCCATCACATAGAACTATGGCACTGAGTCCAGGGTCCCTCATGTAGTTCTTTCATGAGCTCAGCTTAGTCAAATAAGTTGTGAGTGGTAAATTTTGGCCTAAGTTGAAGACCAAGTTTGTTAAAAAGTCAATTTGTCACAAATAAAACCACTTGGAGGCAATTAAACAAGGTAAAGCAAGTTATGTGTATTTCAGTCTGTCACTAAATCTTCTTCCGCAGTGTTAGATCAAAATATTCAGTACTAATTTTGTCTTCTATTAATTACATGAGGGTTTGTGCTGTTGACTATTGTTCATTATGCATGAAAGTTTATGTATAATATAGTACAGTAAACACTGTGTAACAGAATGCTATGTAGCAGATTTTAGGTACACTGGTCAGATGACCACAAGCTCCAGCTGTGTGTCATCACATGACTAAGACCCGTGTCAGGAAACACTTGTCTTGTATCCTTACAAACATTACCTAACTGAACAAAATATTTGGTCAAAGACTTGATACAGCTAAGTCTACTGTATGGGGCATTTGTCTGTTAGCAGTACCATAGTGTGTCCAGTAGGCTCCCCATTCAACAGATCAAGTTCACTGCACTGGGCATTTGTCTGGTATGGTCCCATAAGTGTCTGGTGGGTTTACCATTAAACAGATCAAATCTGCTGCATTGGCCATTTATCCTCTTTATTACATTCAAAATCAGTTTCATAATTTCATTGCAATGGACTTTCAGTTCAGTGGACACCCCCTTCCACTAATAGTCTATTCATTATGTTCCTCCTTGTAGTATATTAGCATATCACTTGTTCACAGGTTTTAAAAATTCATGTATCTGAAGAAGAAGTGTCAGTAGAGAATGCTACAAGTGGCACAACACAGGCCACAGGTATGCGGAGCCTAAATGTCCCCTTAGATAAACCTGTTGATGATAACTCATTGGGAAGCAAACTGCTGAAGATGATGGGCTGGACAGGAGGAGGGCTTGGCAAAGAAGGCTCAGGAATTACTGAACCTATCAGGTGGGTTCTAAGTTGTTTGTTGTAAATAGGGTCAAAAATTAAGTTAGATTAGGCTTAACCTCAGATAATACAGGATTTGTCACCGATCATTATTGAGTATCTTGCCGAGCAACAGTAAGAGTCGGCGTGGAACACTTTCGTCCTTTTCTTAACCCTTTCACTGTCGACATCCTCAAAATTGAAAGCCCTTCAGTGTTGCGGTTTTTGAAAAAATAGAATAATAATTTTGGCTTCTGAAATGGTAAAAAATCTTTTTCTGAAGGTGATAATACCAAAAATACTAAATTTGCTGTAATACATAATTATGCAGGTGAAAAGCTGGAGGTTGGGGAGCACTTTATGTAACCAATTTTGCCCACACTGAGGTTTATTTAAAGTCAATTCCAGTGCTCAAACCAATCCAATTCACTAGTATGCCTTTCACAAAAAACTGCTCATTCAGCTATCAGAAAAACCCTATAAAACACACCAAAACACACCTAGAAATTGATAATTTGGCCAATTTTACACTATTTTCAATTAACTCTGATTTAAAAACAAGAGCCAAAAGCAAACACTTCCAGCCACTAAAAGCAACATTCCCTATGTTCATTAACCACATTCCCAGTATAACACTTGCCATCCATTTTGAATCATCCTCCTTTCAACAAACCGGCCATATCCCACTGAGGCAGGGTGACCCAAAAGGAAAAACGAAAGTTTCTCCTTTTAAATTTAGTAATATGTACAGGAGAAGTAGTTACTAGCCCATTTCTCCTGACATTTTAGTTGTTTCTTACAACATAATACAAAAAAATCAATGTTTTTCAGTTTATCAGGTAATAAACCACGACCAAGAATGCTTGGTCATGGTTTGGGCCATCCCAACATTGAGGCAGACCAAGTAATAACCCATAAAAATGACCTTAGGTAAGCCCCTACCCTTTCTCAAAAAAAAAAAAAAAAAAAAATAACATTTCCAGTACTTATAGGTCTATTTCAGGCTGCTTCTGGTCTGAAGCCAATGGAATTTTTTTCCATTTTATTAGTATATATATTAGTCTATCAATTGGCACCAAGAAACAGACAATAAACCCACAAAAGCTACCCTAGAAAATGTCCAAAAATTGCTATTTTAACCTAAACACAAGGTCAGAGGTTAGCTGTTCTAATCATGTACTGAGTGGAGGTAGGATTTTTTTTTATACTGCATTCATCCACTACACAGACTTATTCTCTCATGTCTAGGTCAAAATTTATGGCTACCAGCATATTTGAGGGTGCTATGATTTATGTGTAGATCTACGTCTGTGGCGCTGATCACATTGATGTAGATCTATGCCTGTGGCACTGATCTCATTGATGTAGATCAATGTCTGTGGCACTGATTTCATTGATGTAGATCTATGTGAGCCACAGAGAAAGGGTTAAAGAACACCTTACCTGAATCACCAGTTTGTGTTTATAAAGTTATAAAACACTTGTTCTATAAAAGTCCTAAGGTTATACTTTGACTTTGCACATCTTTGGTTGGGCCTCATTTAGATTATGCTGCTTAGTTCTGGTCTTTGTATTACAAAATTGACATAACTGTGCTGGAAAATGTGCTAAGAAGAATGACAGAGTTTATTCCAAGCATTAGAAACCTTTCCTTCAAAGATAGGCATAGAATTAGGGAAATATGTCTCATAAACATGCAAGGTTTCAGGTACGTCTTCCTACTTCTGTTTACACTTAGGTCACACTACAAATGCATGTACAGTGGACCCCCGCCTAACGAGCACCCCGGAAATCGTACAATTATGTAAGTACTGTATAATATTGTAATTGCTTGTGGAAGTGTATTTTTGGGGGTCTGAAATAGACTAACCTATGTGACATTATTTCTTAAGGAAGTAAATTCGTTCGGTAATGGCACTTGAGCAGGCTTCTGGAATGAATTTTGCTCGTTAGGCGGGGGTCCACTGTACAAGCATATAAATATATATATACACACACCCCTCAGGCTTTTCTATTTTCTTACTAGTTCCTGTTCTTGTTTATTTCCGCTTATCTCCATGGGGAAGTGGAATAGAATTCTTCCTCCGTAAGCCATGAGTATCGTAAGAGGCGACTAAAATGCCAGGAGCAAGGGGCTAGTAACTCCTTCTCCTGTATATATTACTTAATTTAAAAAGAGAAACTTTTGTTTTTCTTTTTGGGCCACCCTGCCTCAGTGGGATACCGCCGGTTTGTTGAAAGAAGAAGAAATAACTTGTTGAAAATATCTAACCAAGACAGGACTTGCAGTAATGGATTCAAATGGAGACATTTAGATTAGAAAGAATATAGGAAAGTATTGGTTTAGTAATATTTATAGATTAGTGGAACAAACTCCCAGGTAGTGTCATGGGACAAGAACTTTGGATATCTTTAACCCTTTGACTGTTTCGGACATATATATACGTCTTACGAGCCACTGTTTCGGACGTATATATATGCCTAAATTCTAGCGGCTTCAAATGAAGCGGGAGAAAGCTGGTAGGCCCACATATGAGAGAATGGGTCTGTGTGGTCAGTGTGCGCAGTATAAAAAAAATCCTGCAGCACGCAGCGCATAATGAGAGAAAAAAAACTCAGACCGTTTTTTTGGATTAAAATGCCATCTTTGAGGTGTATTTTCGTATAGTATTTATGGTTGAATTCTCTTTTGTATGGTCTCATGTGATAGAATGGAAAACATACTACAGAAATATAGATGATTTTGATTAGTTTCATGATGAAAACGATCTTGAAATTGAGCTCAAAGTAGGGGAAATGTTCGATTTTTGCAAATGTTCAAGAGTAAACAAATCACGCCACACGTCCAATACACATCAGTTGGCGAGTCTAATATTCTTTCACAAGTGCACTGATATTTTTTATACCATTTTTACAATAATGCAATAGTCTGCATAACGGTAAATCTTCTATTTTTTGTGAGAATAAAAAATCAAAATAGAAAGCAAGAGTAATATAAGAGGGGCCTAAAGACGTGACTAATGAACAGATAACATCTTACTTTAGTGAAAGGAATGGCTGCATTGCTTATTCTGGACCCTATTTTGAAATTGACAACTTTTTTATTTTGCATGAAATTGGCCAAATTGCCAATTTCTGACCACTTTATTGGGTAGTTGAAATCGGTAAATTGGTTGTTTCTTGTACTCAATCGATAGAACAAATGGAGTTCTAAAAAATTGCTATGAGTTTGGTCCACTGGAACAATGGAATTGGCCGAAAATAGGGCTCAAAGTCGGCGAAATTGCCGATGCATATACATCGCCGAGATCACTAACTTTGCGAGAGCGTAACTCTGTAAGTTTTCAATCAAATTTCATACTTTTGGTGTCATTACCATCGGGAAAAGATTCTCTATCATTGACCTAACATGGGTCAATAGGTCTACTGTCGTATTCCTTCATTCATATGTTCTTGTTGAGTTAGTTCTCAGGACTGCTAGGAAAATAAAAATTCAGTTGAAAACAGAAAATTGATAGAGATGCTCTGAGATTTGTTGACTTAAAAGGTAAAATTTTAAGTTTCATTTTTAGTTTTTGTTATTATTATTATTATTAGTATTAGTAGTAGTAGTAGTAGTACCATGCGTGTCGTAAGAGGCGACTAAAATGCCGGTAGCAAGGGGCTAGTAACCCCTTCTCCTGAATATATTACTAAATGTAAAAGGAGAAATTTTTGTTTTTCCTTTTGGGCCACCCTGCCTTGGTGGGAAACGGCTGACGTGTTGAAAGAAAAGAAAGAAGTAGTAGTAGTAATGGTGAGAGTGGCAGTAGTGGGGGGTGATGGCAGTGGTGGTGGTAGTAGTAAGTACAGTGGACCCCCGAGGTTTGGTCATAATCTGTTCCAGGAGCTAGACCTTAACTCGAACTATTCGAAAGTCGAACCCTTATTTTCCATAAGAAATAATGTAAATACAATTAATCCATTCCAGACACCCAAAAATATTCACAAAAAATTAATTTTGTAAAGATTAACTATACTTTTACATACACAAAACAATTATAAATATATATAGTAAAGTAATAAATTTATAATTAAATATTTAAAATAACATTTACTTACCTTTATTGAAGAGACTTGCTGGCATCTGGAAGATAGGGAGGAGGACAGGGGAAGGGCTTAGTGTTTGGAAGGGGAATCCCCCTCCAAAAGGACTTCAGGTAACAAGTCCCTCTCTGGGGTTACTTCCCTTCTTTGTCTTTTCATGCCACTAGGACAAGCTTGAGAGTCACTAGACCCCTGTCTCACAAAATAACTGTCAAAAGTCTTCTGTTTCTGGCACCTCTTTAACATGTTCCTGAAGTGCAATATGGCTCTGTCACTGAACTTGTTGCAGAGATGGCTTATTTCAGCTTGCTCAGGGTGAAATTGTTCAGTGAAACTTTGCACCTCATTCCACATTGAACAAATTTCCTAAAATCTGAAAAAGGCACCTCCAGTCTATCTTCCTCCTCCTCATATTTTTCTACTATCTCCTTGTTCAGTTCGATGGTGTTTCTCACTTTCTTTACCACAGGGGTGCCACTAGGAAGCTTCTTTGGACTCATGGTGACTTATTTCACAGTGACAATCACTAAACCAGCAATAAACACAATAAATTTATTGTGAAATGTTTGAATGAGCGTGCTGGGTAATGTTCTCTCAATGGTAAACAAAGCTAGACTGGGCTCACGACGCCTGCGCGGCGAGGTGTGTAAGCGCGGGCAGGCAGAAAGGTCTGGTACCCGGACCGATAGTCGGGGAAATGACCGGTTGGCGTGGAAAAATTGGACCGAAAAAAGCAATTGAAACTCGAACTGACCAATACTCAGACCGACCGCAAGTCGGGGGTCCACTGTAGTACATATCATGATAATTAGTTAATCCTTTCAATAAGGCCATTTAGTCTACTACCTGTTGACAATGTAATTCTTTCCAAATAAATTGCCTGGTAATGAGAATTGTGTTTTATTTCAGTTCTCTTGGAGCTTGTGGGCGACAAGGATTTGGCCTTCAAAAAGATAGCAGTGTTACTCCTCAATTTCAAGGTCGTATGCATGGCATTATACAGCGCTTCAGCCAAGAATCTAAGGTTGAAGATCTTGCCTTCTCGCCAGGTTTTTCAAATGAGCAACGTCATGAAATTCTTAAGTAAATATTATTTTTACTATTTTTCCCTGTATTATGCAGTATACAGTGGACCCCCTCCTAACGAGGAAAATTCATTCCAGAAGCCTGCTCAAGTGCCATTACCGAACGAATTTACTTCCTTAAGAAATAATGTCACGTAGGTTAGTCTATTTCAGACCCCCAATAATACACTTCCACAAGCACTTACAATATTATACTTACATAATTGTACGATTTCCGGTGTGCTCATTAGGCGGGGGTCCACTGTATTTGTTTTTTATTTGATAATTAAATATTAAATAGTACAGGTTGACCATCACTAATCTGGCACCATTGGGACCTGTAGGGTGCCCGATTAGTGATTTTGATGGATTACAGAGTGGTTAGGTTAGAATACACTTAATTAACCCATTGGCGATATTTGTGCATCGGCAATTCCACTTTACGCTCTATTTTTGGCCCATTCCATTGTTCCAGTCGACCAAACTCATAGCTATTTCGCTAGTACATATTTCTTCTATTCTATCTTACCTGGAGTTTACCTGGAGTGGGTTTCGGGGGTCAATGCCCCCACAGCTCGGTCTGAGACCAGGCCTCATAGTGGATCAGGGTCTGATCAACAAGGTTGTTACTGCTGGCCGCACGCAAACTGATGTACGAACCACAGCCCGGTTGGTCAGGTACTGACTTTAGGTGCCAGTCCAGTGCTTTCTTGAAGACAGCCAGGGGTCTATTGGTAATCCCCCTTATGTATGCTGGGAGGCAGTTGAACAGTTTTGGGTCCCAGACACTTATTATGTTCTCTCTCAGTGTACTCGTGGCGCCCCTGCTTTTCATCAGGGAAATGTTGCATCTCCTGCCGAGTCTTTTGCTGCACAAGTGATGAGCATGGAGAATATATTGTACATAGCTAAATTTAAATCAAAAGACCTGCAAAAACCCCTCACAGTGATAAACATCTACAGACTACCACAGACAAACATTCACCACTTTAGTGAAAAATTAGGAAACCTGATAACTGATGCACACATGAACAAAGACCATTTGCTGCTCACAGAAGATTTCAACATAAATCTCCTACATGACCAGGATCCACAGGTAATAGAATTCACAAACGCTATGAACAACTGCTTATTACTACCAACAATATCAAAACCTACAAGAATCTCTGAGACGAGTATCTCATTAGACCACATCTGGACTAACACTATATCCCCTCTGAAATCAGGCATAATCACAGACACCACCACAGACCACTACCCTACATTTCTCATAACCAACCTAGGTAACTTGCCCCAAGATATTTCAAAAGTTACCTTCAGACTACATAACGAGTCAGCTGTTAATAATTTTATAACAGCTATGATTGACATCGACTGGAATAATGAGATAGAATCAAATTCAGATACTAATGAATGCATCAATAATTTCCTTAAAAAAAAACCCACCACCTCTATAACAAACATTGCCCTAAAAAAACTAAACAGATCACTGCTAAGAGACTCAACAATCCCTGGCTAACACCCAGCATCCTTAAATCCATTAACAAAAGGCACCAATATGAAAAACAATACAGAAGGGGTCTAAAAACCAGAGAACAATCCAAACGCTATTCATCAATCCTTACCAGCCTGATAAGAAGGTCAAAAAATTATATTATGAGAACAGATTACATAACATAAAAGGTGATATGAAAAAGACCTGGAAAACCCTATCAGCAATTCTAGGAAATAAAAAGATATCCAAGAATAATACCATCAAATTATCAAAAACAGACGAACCCCTACTCTCACCAACTGAGACAGCAAACAGACTTAATGTTTTCTTCTCCACCATAGGAAAGAATCTAGCGAGTAAAATCCCAAGCTCGAACACACGTCCAACAGACTACCTCGCCAACACCTATCCTAATATGCTATCCCTAGCTCCTACCAACCCAATAGAAGTCTCGCTCATAATCAACACCCTTAAAAACAAGGCAGGAGACATAAATAGCTTACCACAAAAAAGCTTCACAGGTACTGTCACCAATTATTGCAACACTATTCAATAAATCCATTGAAACCTCCACATTCCCATCAATTCTCAAAATAGCAAGGGTCACCCCGATCCATAAAGGAGGTGATCAAACAAACTTGAATAATTATAGACCAATATCTAATTTACCACTGCTCTCTAAAATCTTTGAAAAATTAATTCATAGACAGATCTATTCCTACCTCATCTCACACAACGTACTCAACCCCAGTCAGTATGGATTCAGGACCAACAAAACCACAAATGATGCCATTATACACATGCTAGAGTTAATATATACCGCACTTGAGAAAAAAGAGGTTCCACTGGGAATCTTCATTGATCTACGCAAATAATAATAATAATAATAATATAATAATATTTTTATTTCGATGCATGTTACAAGTGTACATTGTTATTGGTAGTTACAATTATAAAACTGTAATGCAAGGAGAGCCACTGGCATGCCATGGCATTAGGGGCAGCTTATTCTAAAGACTTATTCACTAAGTACTTAATGTTAGAGAAATTGATTGAGTTTATTCTAGTTATGTATTATTTCAAATTACAATATGATTATACATACTATTAAAAGACAATACTAGAGAAATTGGTTGAGTTTAAACTAGTTGTGTATTTTATTTCAAAATCTTTTGATACAGTCGATCATGATTTACTGCTTACAAAACTAGCACACTATGGTATAAGAGGGCACTCACTCAACTACATAAAGTCATACCTCAGTAACAGAAGCCAATACTTGTACACAAATGGAGCGAACTCTTCCACACAGCAAATTACAGTCGGAGTCCCTCAAAGAAGTGTACAGTACTGGGTCCACTCTTATTCCTCATTTACATCAATGACCTACCTAATGCATCACAACTACTCAAATACATATTTTTTGCAGATGACACAACATATGTCTTCTCTCACCCAAATCCAGTCATACTGGCCAATACTGTTAATGTTGAATTACAGAAAATATCAACATGGATGATGACTAATAAACTTACTCTAAATACATACTGACAAGACCTACTTTATACAGTTTGGAAACAGAGTTACAAATGTTCCACTTAACATAACACTCAACGGTTCACCCATCACAAGACTCAAAGAGGGAAAATTCCTAGGAATCCACATTGACAGTAGCCTTAAATTCCAAACACTTCTTCTTTCTTTCAACACGTCGGCCGTTTCCCACCGAAGCAGGGTGGCCCAAAAGAAAAAACGAAAGTTTCTCCTTTTACATTTAGTAATATATACAGGAGAAGGGGTTACTAGCCCCTTGCACCCGGCATTTTAGTCGCCTCTTACGACACGCATGGAGAAATTCCAAACACATATACAACAAATTTCCAAGAAAATCTCGAAGACAGTAGGCATATTATCTAAGATACGCTACTATGTGCCTCAATCAGCTCTCCTTGCACTATATCACTCGCTCATTTACCCATATCTCACATATGGAATCTGTGCATGGGGATCAACAACATTAACCCTTTGAGGGTCGGTCCCGTACTAGTACGTCAGTGCAGCCAGGGTCGGTCATGTACTTGTACGCCTAAATTTTAGTGCCTTCAAATCTGGTGGAAGAAAGCTGGCAGGCCTACATATGCAAGAATGGGTCTGCGTGGTCAGTGTGCGCAGTATAAAAAAAATCCTGAAGCACGCGGTGCATAATGAGAAAAAAAAAAACTCCGACCTTTTTTTTTGGTTTAAAACAGGGAATTTCGGGTGTATTTTCATATGGTATTTGTGGTGTTATTCTGGTTTTCTTGGTCTCATTCGATAGAATGGAAGATATATTACAGAAATAGTGATGATTTTGATTGGTTTTACGATGACAAGTACAGTGGACCCTCAGTTAGCGGCCGTAATCCGTTCCAGGAGCTAGGCCTTTAACCAAAATGGCCTTTAACCGAATTAATATTCCCCATAAGAATTAATGTAAATACAATTAATCCGTTCCAGACAAAAATATTCACAAAAAAATAATTTTTTTAATTAAATCAGTATTACATACCTTTATTGAAGACTAATGCTGGCTTCTGGAAGATAGGGAGGATGCCACCCACATCAGTCCACTATCACCCAGGATGCCACCCACACCAGTCCACTAACACTCAGGATGCCACCTACACAAGTCCACTAACACCCAGGATGTCACCCACATGAGTCAACTAATACCCAGGATGCCACCCACACCAGTACACTAAAACCCAGGATGCCACCCACACCAGTCCACTAACACCCAGGATGCCACCCACACCAGTCTGAACTTGCAGCCTCACCATGCCTTACAACATTGTGTATGCCACTGCGCTTCTTAAATCTCTCAAACCAGCCTTTGCTGGCCCTAAATTCACTACCAGCAGCACTTGTTCCAGGAGTTTTCTTCACAAGATCTTCATGCAAACGCCTTGCCTTCTCACAAATAACAGACTCCACTACACTGTCTCTCATTATTTGTTTTTCTTTAATCCACAATAATAATAACTTTTCCATTTGTTCCATTATTGGTGACCTTTGTTTCGTAAGCATATTTACTCCTTTGGCAACATCAGCCTCCTTGATCTGTTCTTTCTTTGACAGGATGGTTGTAATTGTTGATTTGTTTTCCCCAAACATCCTGGCAAGTTCCAGCACTCGCATACCACTCTCATATTTTTCAATCACTTCTCTCTTAAATTCCATGGTGTTTCTCACTCTCTTTGCCACAGGAACTTTACTAGGAACGTTCTTGGGAGCCATGGTTACTTATTTCACAGTTGCACTGGCAAAAAACAATGGAAAACAAGCGAAATGTTTGTATGACTGAGCAGAAGCTTCCTCACGTACCGAGACACAAACAAACTGAAGCGCAAGCTGCCCCAGCCGGCGGGTTGACGCGTCCAATACGGCCGCTAACCGGAATAACGGCCGCTAACCAGAATAACGGCCGCTAACCGGAATAACGGCCGCTAACCGGAATAACGACCGCTAACCGGGAGCCGTAAAACCGGCTGCTAACCAAGTTGGCCGCTAACAGGAACGGCCGCTAACCGAGGGTTCACTTACCTTGAAACTGAGCGCAAAGTAGCAAAAATGTTTGATTTTTGTCGATGTTCAAGAGTAAACAAATCACGCCATGCGTCCAATACACATCAACTGGGTAGTCTAATATTCTTGCACAAGTGCACTGATATTATTTATACCATTTCTACAATGATGCAGTTGAATACATAACAGTAAATCTTCTATTTTTTTGTGAGAATAAAAATTCAAAATGGAAAGCAAAAGTAATGTAAGAGGGGCCTGGAGACGTGACTAATGAACAAATAAAATGTTATTTGAGTGCCAGGAATGTCTGTCTCATTTATTCTGGACCCTATTTTGAAATTGGCATCTTTTGAAATTTGTGTGAAATTGGCCAAATTGCCAATTTCTGACCACCTTATTGGGTAGTTGAAATCAGTAAATTGGCGATTTCTTATAGTGGTCCCTTGGTTTTCGCCGAAAATTCGTTCCAGAATGCTGCTCAAGTGCCATTACCGAACGAATTTACTTCCTTAAGAAATAATGTCACGTAAGTTAGTCTATTTCAGACCCCCAAAAATACACTTGCAACAGCACTTACGAAAATACACTTACATAAATGTTCGAGTTTGGAGATGCACGAAAACCGAGGGACCACTGTATTATGCTTGCTGTTACACAGAAAAGGTGGGAGCTCCTGGGGCCTAAGGCCTCATCTAAGAGCAAAAGGTAAAAGTTACACAAATCACATGTAAAACTAGGCCACCCAGGGCTATCCCAGTCAAAACAGAAAGCGCTTAACCAGCATTTGATACACGAATGGGTAGGTTATCAGAGGGTTCAGGGAAAATGCCTCGTTACAAAACTATACCTTTATTTAACCCTTAAACGGTCCAAACGTATATATACGTTACCTCGCGCAGTGCGAGGCGGAGAAGTTGGCACTGGATGCTCACCTCACAGCAACAGGAGTCCTTCCGCTTGCAGAATCGTTGCCGATATACCTTTTTTTTTTTTTACTTTTTTTATTTTATATAATTTTTATGTTCTCATAATCACAATTTATAGTACAGTAGGCCCTCATTTAGCACGGTAGTTACGTTCCTGAAAACGTCGTGTTAGCTAAAAATCGTGTTAGATAATTAAAAGAACTTATGGGAAAAATAGGGTTACGTTCCTGAGAGTCCACAAAAAGCCAAACAAGTTTTTTTTAGACCAACAGATCTTACAAATATAAAAGAGAATATGTAATTGTAGTTCATTATCGTGATGTATTATGTTGTTTTTACTGCTTAAGACTACAAATGTAACAGAAATAATAGTATTTACCTTAAATTGTGGGTGCTGATGTTTGTGGATGATTGTGAAGAGAGTGGAGAGGTATGCTGTGGCCCTACTGGGCTGAGGTGGATAGTAGAGATTCTGGAACTGAAGTCGATGGGTGTACTGAGTGTCTCTAACTTTAATAAAGTCATTAAGTAAGTCAGTCCATTCAGTAAGTCAGTTAAGTCATTCAGTATCATTCAGTAAGTCAGTCAGTCAAGTCATTCAGTAAGTCAGTCAGTCAAGTCATTCAGTAAGTCAGTCAAGTCATTCATTAAGTCAGTCAAGTTCATTCAGTAAGTCGTAAGTCAGTCAAGACATTCAGTAAGTCAGTCAAGACATTCAGTAAGTCAGTCAAGACATTCAGTAAGTCAGTCAAGACATTCAGTAAGTCAGTCAAGACATTCAGTAAGTCAGTCAAGACATTCAGTAAGTCAGTCAAGACATTCAGTAAGTCAGTCAAGACATTCAGTAAGTCAGTCAAGACATTCAGTAAGTAAAGTCACAGTAAGTCAGTCAGTCAAGTCATTCAGTAAGTCAGTCAGTCAAGTCATTCAGTAAGTCAGTCAGTCAAGTCATTCAGTAAGTCAGTCAGTCAAGTCATTCAGTAAGTCAGTCAGTCAAGTCATTCAGTAAGTCATTCAGTCAAGTCATTCAGTAAGTCATTCAGTCAAGTCATTCAGTAAGTCAGTCAGTCAAGTCAGTCAAGTCATTCAGTAGTCAAGTCAGTCAAGCATTCCAGTCAAGTCATTCAGTAAGTCAGTCAATCAAGTCATTCAGTCAGTCAGTCAGCTTTCAGCCAGTCCATTCAGTAAGTCAGTCAGTCAAGTCATTCAGTAAGTCAGTCAGTCAAGTCATTCAGTAAGTCAGTCAGTCAAGTCATTCAGTAAGTCAGTCAGTCAAGTCATTCAGTAAGTCAGTCAAAAGTCATTCAGTAAGTCAGTCAAGTCATTCAGTAAGTCAGTCAAGACATTCAGTAAGTCAGTCAAGACATTCAGTAAGTCAGTCAAGACATTCAGTAAGTCAGTCAAGACATTCAGTAAGTCAGTCAAGACATTCAGTAAGTCAGTCAAGACATTCAGTAAGTCAGTCAAGACATTCAGTAAGTCAGTCAAGACATTCAGTAAGTCAGTCAAGACATTCAGTAAGTCAGTCAGTCAAGTCATTCAGTATGTCAGTCAGTCAATTCATTCAGTAAGTCAAGTCATTCAGTCAAGTCATTCAGTAAGTCAGTCATTTAAGTCATTCAGTAAGTCAGTCAGTCAAGTCATTCAGTAAGTCATTCAGTCAAGTCATTCTGTAAGTCAGTCAGTCAAGTCATTCAGTAAGTCAGTCAGTCAAGTCATTCAGTAAGTCAAGTCATTCAGTCAAGTCATTCAGTAAGTCAGTCAATCAAGTCATTCAGTCAGTCAGTCAGTCAAGTCATTCAGTCAGTCAGTCAGTCAAGTCATTCAGTCAGTCAGTCCATTCAGTAAGTCAGTTAAGTCATTCAGTATCATTCAGTAAGTCAGTCAGTCAAGTCATTCAGTAAGTCAGTCAAGTCATTCAGTAAGTCAGTCAAGTCATTCAGTAAGTCAGTCAAGTCATTCAGTAAGTCAGTCAAGTCATTCAGTAAGTCAGTCAAGACATTCAGTAAGTCAAGACATTCAGTAAGTCAGTCAAGACATTCAGTAAGTCAGTCAAGACATTCAGTAAGTCAGTCAAGACATTCAGTAAGTCAGTCAAGACATTCAGTAAGTCAGTCAAGACATTCAGTAAGTCAGTCAAGACATTCAGTAAGTCAGTCAAGACATTCAGTAAGTCAGTCAAGACATTCAGTAAGTCAGTCAAGACATTCAGTAAGTCAGTCAAGACATTCAGTAAGTCAGTCAAGACATTCAGTAAGTCAGTCAAGACATTCAGTAAGTCAGTCAAGACATTCAGTAAGTCAGTCAAGACATTCAGTAAGTCAAGTCATTCAGTAAGTCAGTCAAGACATTCAGTAAGTCAAGTCATTCAGTAAGTCAGTCAGTCAAGTCATTCAGTAAGTCAGTCAGTCAAGTCATTCAGTAAGTCAGTCAGTCAAGTCATTCAGTAAGTCAGTCAGTCAAGTCATTCAGTAAGTCAGTCAGTCAAGTCATTCAGTAAGTCATTCAGTCAAGTCATTCAGTAAGTCAGTCAATCAAGTCATTCAGTCAGTCAGTCAAGTCATTCAGTCAGTCAGTCAGTCAAGTCATTCAGTCAGTCAGTCAGTCAAGTCAGTCAGTAAGTTAGTCACACAAACTTATGTTTACATCTTTTTATGTGTACAAAGTGACACTTCATTACAGCCACAGGTTATGTCTTGTCTAATATCTTTTTCTTTGTTAATTCTAAGACTTAATAAATGCTTAAACATTTTCTTGCCACTTTGAGCAACACTGGTATGCCTACTGGGTGACATGATTGCTTGGCAGATACAAGATATAGTAATTTAAAGATCAAAACACAATTCACTCTTATTCTTGACAAACAGCTGGCTTGACGCGTATGGAATACGAATGCTGGGATGGTGGGGTGTTGTTGGGGGAGGGGTAGCATGGGAAGGCAGGTGCTCTCCCAGCTGTTCCACAACATTAGCACTGGCCGCTTGAGGGAATGGTTGTTTTTTCTTCCTGCAAACTGTAAGTAAGTTTATTCAGGTATACACAGATACAGTTACAAAGATTATCATACATAGCAGCATATGTGTAGAGAACCTAGGATAACCCAAACTTTGGGTTATCCTAGGTTCTCTAGGATAACACTTTGGGTTATCCTAGGTTCTCTAGGATAACACTTTGGGTTATCCTAGGTTCTCTAGGATAACACTTTGGGTTATCCTAGGTTCTCTACACATAATAATAATAATAATAATAATAATTTTTATTTCAATGCATGTTACAAGTGTACAATGTTATTGGTAGTTACAAATATAAAACAATTATAAAACTGTAATGCAAGGAGAGCCACTGGCATGCCATGGCATTAGGGGCAGTTTATTCTAGAGACTTATTCACTAAGTACTTAATGCTAAAGAAATTGATTGAGTTTATTCTAGTTCTGTATTATTTAAATTATTAAATGGTTATACATACTATTTAAAGACAATAGAAGAGAAATTGGTTGAGTTTAATCTAGTTGTAGAATTTATTTCAAATTACAGTATGTTGATGCTATACTAGTATAATAACAATACTAGAAATAGTTTTTAGAGTTTCATCTAGGTATATATTTTATTTCATATTAAGAAAATGATGATACTATAAGATTTTAAATGACAATATGATGATATGAGATTGCAACAAGTGTTAAGGAGGATGAACATATCAAATTGAGATCTTCTTAAGTAAAATAATATTGGGTTTGGAAGTTTGTTACAGTATGAGTATTTAGTATAGGGTGAGTAGGTGATTTTTGAGAAGAGTCTTGAATTGATTTTCCGACAAGGTTAACTTGATATTTACTGGTAATGAATTCCAGATTTTGGGGCCCTTTTTGTGCATAGAATTTTTACATTGGTTAGTATGGACTCGGGGTATGTCAAATAGTGATCTGTGTCTTGTGTCATGTTCGTGGGACCTATTAAAGTTGTTGAGGAGAATTCTGAGCGCAGGGTTAATATTAGCATGTAGAGTTTTATGTATGTAGAAGGCACATGAATAGGTATGAATATTTTTTATGGTGAGTAGTTTTAAGGTTCTGAATATAGGTGGAGTATGCTG